>QJPP01003135.1:0-47682 GCA_003996215.1 Jaltomata sinuosa | reverse complement strand
AATTAAAGGGCCAAAAGAGAAGGCGCCGGACTATTGCGGGTCCATGGAAGAAAAGATCCATCTTCTTTCAATTACCATATTGGTCTACAAATCTGCTGAGGCACAATCTGGATGTGGTGCATATTAAGAAGAACTTTTTTGACAGTTTGCTTGCTACTTTACTGGATATAAGAAAGTCAAAGGATCACATTAATTCTCGCTGTGACTTGCAAGAAATGGGGATAAGGAAGGAACTTTATCTGGTAAAAGATAATACAAGGGGAAAAGTTTATTTAGCTAAATCCTGTTTTTCCATGAAACCAGAAGAAATAAAATTATTCTGCAGTGTGTTTAAGAATGTCAAATTATCAAAAAGGTGTGCCTCAAACATATCAAAGTGTGTAGACGTGGAAAAGATGAAAATATCAGGCTATAAGAGCCATGATGCTCATATTATGATGCATTACTTGATCCAAATTGCAGTTCAAAAAATGTTGCCCAAGAATGTTGCAGTAGTCTTGATTAGGTTGGGAAACTTCTTTAAAGCCATATGTGGTAAGGTTATAAAGTGGGCAGATCTAGAGGGATTGCAGGCTGAAATCAAAGAAGTTGAATGTGAGCTTAAAAAGATTTTTCCTCCAAGTTTTTTTGATATAATGGAGCATTTGCCTATCCATTTCGTAGATGAAATTAAGTTGGGGGTCCAAATCATCTTCGTTATATGTATCCTATGGAGAGAGGATTGTGTGAGCTGAAGGACTTTGTTCGTAATTGATTTAATCTGGAAGCATCAATTGTAGAAGGGTTTGTTTCCCAAGAGTGCTTGACCTTTTATTCGAGATACCTACATGATGGAGTGAAGACACGATTCAGTAGGTGCCAAACTGATCAGGATGATGAGGATGCTGAACAAAAGCAAGATGATCTACCAACTATATTCCCTAAGATAGGTCATCCAATTGGAAAAGAGAAGAAAACAAAAGGAAAGGATTTGAAGATTGATCAATAGTTAGAAAGTGAAGCACATCGATATATTCTGTTCAATACTAGATATGAACAAGTAGAGAATTTTATCAAGTAAGTCTTTATGTTTTGAACTTTATATATTTTGTTATTGTACTGTAAAATTCAATATAAATGTTTAATGGTTGTATTTGAATTATTCATACTTGCAGGGAACATAAGGTTTTAATTATGGTGAGTATTAGATCAAATGCATGGACAAGAGCAAGGATTCATAGTCAAGAATTCAACAATTGGTTAAAAGAGAAAGTTAAAACTGCTGAAGTTCCTAATCAGTTAAGATGGCTAGATAAAGGGCCTAATAGGGTGGCAACCAGAAGATATACAACATACTTTATTAATGGATACTGATTTTATACATTAAAATGAGATTCCACAAGGAAGTCTCAAAATAGTAGAGTGTCTTTGGCTGCGGCAACTGACAGTTTTTCTAGTGCCCGAGATCAGAATCCCATTGATGGAGAGGTTATGTATTATGGTGCAATTGAAGATATTATTGAACTTGATTATTATGGTTGTTTTGGTGTTATTCTATTTAGATGTTCTTGGTTTTATAATGAAAAATATGAGTATGGGTTGACCCGTGTGTACTTCAACAGATTACGTAGTACGGATGACCCTTTTGTGTTGGCATCTCAAGTGCATCAAGTTTTCTATGTGGAGGATACAACTGAGATAGATGTTTACTATGCTCGAAATAAAGTCCCTGTCGATTTGTATGACTTGGAGGAAGAAAATTGCCCTAATATAGGAGAAACATTTTGGAGGGAGCCTACTGAAGACATTGGTCCCTCGAACAAATTACCCGATGATGACATTAGATGGCCAAGAGAAGATATCCCTATCGATGTTATTGATATGCCACTTGATGCACAATATTCAGAAGATGCAATTATGGAAACATCGGAAGATGAGGATGATTATCATGATACTGATTGGGATTGGATGGAGGCAGATGATTAAACTTGTTTTCCTGGAATGTTATGTCTCCTGTAATTGACACTTTAGTCGATTTGGTTACCGCTTTGACTTTAGATTAGGATCTTGTAATGGTGCTACCTCTCTGGTAGACTTTTGACTGTAAACTCAACTTGATGGTCCTTATTAATCATATCTATTTACTTCAAAAAAAAACTACTGAACTTGTTGTAATAAATATATATTGATCATGTGTATTTAGTTTGTTTTGAGTAATTGATAAAGGTCGGTTATGTTTCTTACCTATATCTCATTATTCAATTTGTATTAGTTCTTTTTTACTTAGAATTTTTTTATAAGTTGCATAATTTTTATAGGATATTCAATATCTGGTCTGTGAGCTAGCTAGTGAATCATTGAAGGGAGTCTCGACTTCAGTACTGATTGACTGTACTTACTGGAAGGTTTGTGTTGCTATCTTATTAACTATATGCATTGTTATTTTAGTTTTGGTTGTGGAAATTTAAAACTGTGGTACTAGAGTGGTCATGTTCTTACTGCATCTGTTTCAAGTTTGTCGTAGACCAAAATGTAAAAATTTGACAGTACTACTTGGTTGTTTCCTTTGTATGAACAATGAAATACTACATTACTGCTGCTAGCATGGCTGTTATTTGAGCCATTTGTAAGGTGTTCCTTTTGAGTCAAGTTATTAGTAAGACTTAATATAGGAACAACATGTTTAAGCTTATTTGGAAAAGGGATGATAGACTAACACTTTCACTATATGTTAAATTCTGCATATTCATTGCTCAGAAATATTGCACCTGTTGATTCAAATTTAAGTCTCTTGCACTATTTTTTTAATTTTCAAAACTTGGACTACAATTATCACTTTATAAGTATGATGCTTACGTGTAGTAATATTGTTTCGCTAGATTCAGTAATCATGACTCCAAGAAAAAACAATAATGTGAAAGGAAGGAAATACATAGCGGCAGGAAGTCTTTCAACCATGGCTTGCAAAAACTTTCATCATTGAGAAGTGGTGAACATATTCTGTGTCCAAACTCTTTTGTTGATATAGTAGCACAAGCTATGCCAGAACTGATACCTCAAAAGTCTCCTCGAAAGACTTCCCTTCTGAAAGCACAAGCTATGCAGGAACAAGTTCCTCAAAAGTCTCCTCGAAAGTCTGCATCTCTGATAGAACAACCTGTACAGGAGCAAGTGCCTCGAAAGTCTCCTCTAAAATCCATCACTCTGAAAGCACAAGTTGTATAGAAGCAAGTGCAACAAATGTCTCAAAACTCTTCCAATGTAAAAGCACAGGCTGTGCAGGAAGTAATTTGACAGGTAACTCGAAAATCTTCCACTATAGAATTACAGGCTGTGCAGCAACCATTGCAACGGGTGACTCGGAGTTCATCCACTCTCAAAGCACAAGCTGTTCAAGAACAACCTCAACAAGTGCATATGAATTCTTCCACGATAGTAACAGAAGTTGCAGAGGAACAATTACAACAAGTGTCAAGAGAGTCTTCCACTCTAGAAGGAGAAGATGTACATGATCAAATACAATAAGAACCACTGAATTCTTATGAAAATGAACTATGTGGAGAAGAAGGCAAGCACATTTAAATATACTTTTAAATATTGAGATGCATTTCATTATAAAATTAGCTTATATTATTGCATTGTATGTTGTTTAATTCTACTTTGTATTATTGTAGGCCCTTCGAGTCAAAAAAGAAGAAGAGGAAATACAATAATGCAGCATGTACATGCGCGAAAAGATCGTAAACCCATTGTTCTGAATAGGTACAAATAGTCGGTTGGTCCTACGAAAGAAATTGTAGCAGAGCTGGGTAGCTTTCTTAGAACTTTGGCAAGAAATACAATGCATTGTCCCCTTCATATACACAAGTGGAATCATGTTGATACAAAAAAGGACTTGTGGGAATATACCCTGGTTTAAGTTCTTACTTTTCTGATTTTGGTTAAGATCATTTTGTACTTTTTGTATTACTAACCCAAAGAATAAATTATAGGAGAAATACGATATTCCTGATGCCGAAAAGGAGTGGGTTTTGGATGGAATTCAATCTGCTCGGAGGAAGTACAAGAATCATTTGTATAAGAAGCACTTTATGCCCTTTGATAATGACGAACTTCGAATAGCAAAAAAGCCCGATGATGTTTCAGAATAGGATTTCAAGGATCTTCTCAAATATTGTCACTCTGACAAGTTCAAGGTTAGATTATGCACACTTTAAGATTGTTCTGTTTCATTTATATCGATATGTTAGATCATAATATAATGAAACACACCATTCTAAAACTGTAGTAAGACAGTTTTGTATGATCATTGTGAATCTGATCACTCAGTTTATTTATATTCGCATTGACTTACTTAACTGTTCTTGGTTTATTGTTTAAGTAGATTTGATGGATCATTTATTTGCAAAAAATGAGTGAAACAAATACCAAGAGTCAATTTTTTTTGAAGAATCCACATACTGCTGGTAAAATAAGTTTTGTTGTGATACGTGATCAATTGGTTTGTTCTCTTCTTAATCTCTCATTAAATATAAGCTTGCTGTCATTACAAGATTTTTGACTGTCATTACAAGCTTTTTGATACTAATTTTATGTAATTAGGAAAAGAGAAGGAAACCCCCGGTGAAGTTTCACTTAAAGAAATCTTTGTGGCTACAAGAAAAAGAAAAGCTGAGCGAGCATACAAGGACACTGATGAGGATACAATCAATAAAATTGTATTATTAATATTTATTGTTGACATTCTTTAGTTGTTCTTATATAGGCTCAGTTTGATTTAATTGAATTCTCGTTATTTAAACTTTATTTGTAGGCTGAAATGGAGAAAGTTCAAAGTCATGAACAAACTGAAGATGGCAGTCAATCTGTTGATGCTTGTGCAACTATATTGGGACCTGAACATCCAGGATTTGTGAGATTATATGGGCGAGGAGTTACTAAAACCTCCTTGAAAAGAAAGGGACATCTTGAACCCTCTGCAAGTGCTACTACTGAGATGCAACAAAAATTGGAACACTTAGAAGATAGGATGCTAGAAAAATTAGAACAACAAAAAAAGAGCATCCATCATGAATTTACGATTGACATCCTTAAACAACTTAATCTTATGTACCCTGGGATTTAATTGGATGCTGACAGATTGGAAACAACTTGTGATTGACATCCTTAAACAACTTAATCTTATGTACCCTGGGATTCAATTGGATGCTGACAGATTGGAAACAACTTGTGATTAGTCACAACAAGAAGATATCCAATCGATTAATCGACGGTCTGCCAGTAGCTGATAACGCTCAAAGTACCACTCCAATTAAGAAGCGTAAGCGCTCGTTGTCAAATATAGAACCCAACAAAGGTTGGGGTCGATCCCACAGAGAATATGGTGAAAGTTAAGTCTTTAGTGAATTAGTTGACTAATGGTCAATAGTTTCCGGTAAATAAAAGGGGGGTTTTGTGTGAACAATGTGTAAACAAAATGAACAATAATGTATGAGAAATAATCAGTAGGAGAATGAACTAGGGAAGTGTTTACCATGGCGTTGGTGACGATGTCGATTCTAAGCTTAACCGGGTTCTTTCTATATGCGTATCACGATGTGATTGAATTAATGGTATCATCTAAACGTTTCTCAACCAAATAGACGAATTTACTTTTCAATTCTCTCGAACTTGAAAAGGTATGCTTTTATATTTCAATCCTAAACATCAAGTAGATTAATCTAGTTACAACATTAATCATAAGACGAGAGTTGGTAGTCTCGAATCCTCGTCGTTAATCAAGTTTCCCGGTTTTAATCTCTTTACTCAAGTAAATTAAACCTAGGCATGTTCTAATATTTGCAACCACTAGAAAACGTTAAGCATGAATGATTAACAACGTGACAATCATATATATTGAACCCGTCGCTACCCGAAATCTATATCGCTACTTTAGCCATGGCTCCCACAACCCTAGTTGTGGGAGTTTAGTTAATCATGCTAGAAGAAGAAGAGAAGAAAGTCATATTCATAATAAGGAGAAGAGATTCATACAATATAATGAAAACAATCTTCAAATATCCAAGAACAAGAAAAACTAAGATCCCAAGAACAAATCAAGAACACGAATTCAAGAAGAAGAAAATGTGTTGTTTGCTCTCCAATTCTCGCTCAAAAGTAGACTAAAAATCTCCTAAAACTATTGGGTGAACAACATGTAAAATAAACCTAACATAGGGTATTTATAGGAGTCCAGGAATTAAACCCAAAAACGCACGGATTCCGCGTAGCGGACTGCCTAGGTGTGACGGCTTGGTGTGACGGACCGTCACCACCTTGACGGACCGTCATGGTGGCCGTCACCACTAGGCAGTGGTGCTGCCTCAGGGTGACGGTTTGGGTGACGGACCATCACCAACTTGACGGACTGTCACTCCAACCGTCACTATTATCCAGTATGCTCTTTTTGCTCGTATTTCCTTCCGTTTCTATGTTTGTCCCTATTTCCTGAAAATACAACATAAAAACATCAAAAACGACGATGGTTGCTTGAAAACATACGATTGTTCTTAGATTAAGGGAGTCGAAAGTGCCGTAAAATGGTGGCACATCAACACCCTCAACTTAGACGTTCGCTTGTCCTCAAGCAACATAACATAAAAGAAAACAATAAGACGACTCACTTAAGAAAACAAACTCGTGTCTTTAGCAACTCATGGTCATTCAACATCTTATTTAATTTTAAATCAAGCTCCCTCGTTGCACACAGATGTATGAAACACTAACTTGCAAGGATCCAAACATGTCATTCCGATATGATAGAACACTTTACGTATACACGCGCAGCCATCCTAACAGTCAATAGATAATACAGAAATCTTGGTGCCCTCACCACAAAGAAATCCCACACACAAGATTTGGGACTAGGTAAGCGCTCACACTCACAAACGATTTCAAACAATGCACATGCGATACCATAGGCTTGCCCTTACTATTCTATTTTAGTTCTTCAGAAAGCCGCTCAGGATCACTACAGGACTTGTTTTGGCTTGTAATGAGGCTTCAGGTGCAGGTAGGATACATTTAGGGGTTAGTGACTAAGCCCTCCTTGGAACCACCGACGTCTTATTATCACATACTTTACTTTGTCCATCCTTATTCACCTTTTTATTTCCTTCTCTCTAGCTACAGGTGCGGCCTCTTTATTTTGACAATTCTTTTTATTACTTTTTCGATCTTTTTCATCTCTTTTTTTTTCTTTTTTTTTCTTTTCTTAGGCACACACCCGCATTTTCATTCTATTCACAACCAATCTTTTCCATCCTCTTTTTCTTATCATTCACCTCTATAGTAGCCACCCTCAACTTAGGCTGATTGCCTAAGTTGAGGTGCACAATGTCCACGGAAGGACCAGGGCCAAAACAGGGTTTACCTCTATAGTAGCCACCCTCAACTTAGGCTGATTGCCTGAGTTGAGGTGCACGATGTCCCAGGAAGGACCAGGGCCAAAACAGGGATTCAAAAGAGATTATTTGCATTTGGGCGGTCTTATAGGTTAAGTGGACTGCACACAAAAAGGGCCTGTGATCCTTTCCTAAGCAACCAAACTTCAAACTTAACAAAATAGACCGGGCAAGTTGTAGATGCATGCACAGAGTAAGAATTTATAACAATACGCTCTCACACACTTGGCACCAAGAAACCATACCACTACCAACTATCAAAACAACCGCTCGGCTTAAGCCCACACAATGACATTCAAGGATCCATACGGTTAGTCATTTCAACATAAGTACAAAACCAGAAAATTTTTAAAGGGGCCACCTTTTAGTAAGAAAAACGCCATGCTCATCACCTTGCTATAGACACTAAAAAAACAAAAATTTAAACATGCCGGTTCTACTTGATAGCACACCGGAGGGAAAAGAAACACGGCAACAAAAACCCTCGGTGGTGTATGACTCACAGGTATACCAACACCCTCAACTTAGACTCATGCATTGTCCCCAATGCATATATACGAAAACTAAAAACTGTGAGAATAAGGAATACCTGTAAAGTCCATCGGACTCAGATTCTGACATGATGTTGGAGACCGCCAGGGTCTCCAAAGCAGGAGAACTCGATGGAGTGTGTGCACGCGACAACCTCATGTTGCATTCCAGCTTCTTCTTTTATTGGTTCCACAGCTAGTCGTGGCAACTTCTTCGCTCTTTCTTTGCAGATTCTCTTGCGGTGTTTTCGTTTCCTTGATCTATTTTCACCTCCTTCCTCTACATGTTTCCCTTCTCGTAGCATCCTTCTTACAACAGCTAGAGTCTCGACCAAACCCTTCTCCTCAAGATGCACATCCGCAGGAGCTTCCTCAATAACATTGATGACCGCGACCACCCTCATGTCACTTGGTTGCTTCATCAATTTGGACACATCGAACTTGACAACTTCATTGTTTAGCCTGAAGGTCAGTTCGTTTCTTTCCATGTCAACCAATATTCTTGCCGTGGCTAGCAATGGTCGTCCCAAGATTATGGGAACTTCAAAATCCACTTTGCAATCCAAGATCACAAAGTCAGCTGGGAAGATAAGCTTACCGATCTTTACTAGCACATCAGACAATATTCCCACGGGTCGCTTTACCGAACGATCAGCCATCAACACTCTCATGGACGTTGGTTTAGGAGCTCCCAAACCCAATTGTTTATAGACTGCTAGCGGCATCAGGTTGATGCTAGCACCAAGATCACATAAGGCTTTTCCGAAGTTGAGCTTCCCAATGGTACAGGGAACAGTAAAAGCACCTGGATCTTCCTTCTTGTCCACTAACGATCTAGATGAAATCGCACTGCAATGGTGGAGATTATCTTCTGGTTTGAAACTTACCGACCTCTTCTTTGTAATCAAGTCCTTCATGAACTTGGCATATCCGGGCATTTGTTCAAGCGCTTCCACCAATGGGATGTTTATTGATATCTGCTTGAGCATGGTCAGGAAATTCAGGAACTTACCATCTTCCATTTTTTTCTTCAGGCGTTGTGGGAAAGGAGGCGGTGGCCGAGGCATCATAGTTGGAAGCTTTTCAGCTTCCTTGCTTTTATCCGTGGGCTTTTGAGTAGCCTCCTTAACCTCTTTGTCATTGGCGTCATCACCCTCAACTTGAGTCTGAATTACCGGATGTGATTCCGGTAATATTTTGCCGCTTCTTGTAGTGATCGCATACAACTTGCATCGTTCCTAGGGTTTTGAATCGTGTCGCTCGGCAAGGTACCTGTCTTCCTTTGGTTTAGAGATGCCGAGATTAAGCCCACTTGCTGCTCCAATTGCTTAATCGAGGTGGAATGCGCCTCCACTATTTGACTCATGGCTGATAACTCAGTCCTTATCTCGTTCACCCCAGAGTCAGTCGATTCTACCTTCAGCAGCATCTTTGCCATCATGTTCTCTAGCTTGGAAGTCCCTACCTCGTTGCTAGCTTTGTCCCGATTACCAGGTGGTACATACAAGCCACCTCTATCGGTGTTATTCCTCCAGTTTCCTTGCTCGCGATCTCTGTAGCCAGCTTTTTTGTAGTAGTTGTCTTTCTGATAGGTCCGACCTTGGTTTCCTTGGCCATTGGCCTGGAAACCCCCCAAGTAATTTGCCTCCTCATCAGTTTCCAACTCTGCTGCTCTACCTTGGGAACCCACAGCTTTTACCTTCTCCATACCTCCTGAAAACAAGTGCTTTGTCAGTAGGTCCAACTACGTTTTCAGATGCGCCATGTCTTGGTCGCGCTCCTCCTCTTTTCTGCGCTGCTCAGCTTACATACCAACTGCATAAGTGCTAGCTGCTACCTCTGTATCCCGTGTATGCTAGGCCCTGTTGGTTTTGGTGAGCCTGTCCAAAGTAGTTGTGGCCTCAACAAAAGTGAGACCCATGAATGCACCACCTGTTGCGTTGTCCAACGTCGGCTTGCTAGCCGAATTTAGTGCCCTGTAGAACGTTTGCATCAAAAAGTTGTTGGTTAACTGATGGTTCGGGCATTGTGTCAGCTTCTTCTTGAACCGCAACCAAGTCTCATGTAACGCTTCGTGAGGTTGCTGTCTGAAATTGCTAATTTCATCCCTCAACTGTATCATCCTAGAGGGAGGAAAGAACCTTTCTAGGAAAGCTCATTTCAACTCTCCCCAAGTTGTGATAGAGTCGGGGGTCAGCTCTGTCAACCACAATGCTGCCTCATCAGACAGCGACAACGGAAACAACCTGAGCCTGATTGCTGTCTGACTCACTCCAGGCAACTCGAAAAACTTGCAGATGCCCACGAAATTCATCAGGTGCTGGTTTGGATCATCACTAGCGGCACCACGGAACACTCCTCTCAAGTTCAACAGCTGGATCATCGTGCTAGTGATGTTGAACTTGGCTCCGGGCGCTAGCGGTGGAAGAGCAATGGCGCCCGTAGCGCCAACTCCATCCAAGTCGATATCCTCATCATTCAGCATAACATCGTCCTGCAGACCACCAGCATTTAGATTTTGTTGGGCCTGCAGTTCTGCAGCGAGCCTTGCTGCCTCTTGTTGTGCGGCAATATTCCACCGTAATGTTCTAGCAAGCTCGGGGTCGTAAGGTAATGTTGATTCACCCGAGCGCCGGGTACTTGGCATCCATAACTCTGTACCCTGTCAAAAATAAAAACAACAAATAAACGTAAAAACAGGAAAGTATGACTAAGAGTCAACTAAACACACTGGACTTAATAAACAGCCGTATTCCCCGGCAACGGTGCCAAAATTTGATAACGATCAAAGTACCACTCTAATTAAGAAGCGTAAGCGATCGTTGTCAAATATAGAACCCAACAAAGGTTGGGGTCGATCCCACAGAGAATATGGTGAAAGTTAAGTCTTTAGTGAATTAGTTGACTAATGGTCAATAGTTTCCGGTAAATAAAGGGGGGTTTTTGTGTGATCAACTTGTGAACCAAAAACAAACAATAATGTATGAGAAATAATCAGTAGGAGAATGAAATAGGGAAGTGTTTACCATGGCGTTGGTGACGATGTCGATTCTAAGCTTAACCGGGTTCTTTCTATATGCGTATCACAATGTGATTGAATTAATGGTATCATCTAAACGTTTCTCAACCAAATAGACGAATTTACTTTTCAATTCTCTCGAACTTGAAAAGGTATGCTTTTATATTTCAATCCTAAACATCAAGTAGATTAATCTAGTTACAGCATTAATCATAAGACGAGAGTTAGTAGTCTCGAATCCTCATCGTTAATCAAGTTTCCCGGTTTTAATCTCTTTACTCAAGCAAATTAAACCTAGGCATGTTCTAATGTTTGCAACCACTAGAAAACGTTAAGCATGAATGATTAACAACGTGACAATCATATATATTGAACCCGTCGCTACCCGGAATCTATATCACTACTTTAGCCATGGCTCCCACAACCCTAGTTGTGGGAGTTTAGTTAATCATGCTAGAAGAAGAAGAGAAGAAAGTCATATTCATAATAAGGAGAAGAGATTCTTACAATATAATGAAAACAATCTTCAAATATCCAAGAACAAGAAAAACTAAGATCCCAATAACAAATCAAGAACACGAATTCAAGAAGAAGAAAACGTGTTGTTTGCTCTCCAATTCTCGCTCAAAAGTAGACTAAAAATCTCCTAAAACTATTGGGTGAACAACATGTAAAATAAACCTAACATAGGGTATTTATAGGAGTCCAGGAATTAAACCCAAAAATGCTCGGATTCCGCATAGCGGACTGCCTAGGTGTGACGGCTTGGTGTGACAGACCGTCACCACCTTGACGGATCGTCATGGTGGACGTCACCACTAGGTAGTGGTGCTGCCTCAGGGTGACGGTTTGGGTGATGGACCGTCACCAACTTGACGGACCGTCACTCCAACCGTCACTATTATCCAGAATGCTCTTTTTGCTCGTATTTCCTTCCGTTTTTATGTTTATCCCTATTTCCTGAAAATACAACATAAAAACATCAAAAACGACGATGGTTGCTTGAAAACATACGATTGTTCTTAGATTAAGGGAGTCGAAAGTGCCGTAAAATGGCGGCACATCAGTAGCAACAACTAAGGTATGGTTCTCCTCTTTTTCCAAATTTTCATATTCTTCTTCTTCTTTATTTTATTCTTCTTCTCTTTTTTCTTATAATTATTGATCTAAGAATTATTCATAACTGTAATTCTGGAAGGTGCTGGCAAATATTTTTCTTTCAATTCTCTCTTTTGGTTGGTTTGATACATCTGCCAACTGTCACAAAGTTGTTGTCAAATGAAATGGTTATATAGTTATGTTTTGGAAATGGTTATATGATCATATTATGAAAATGGTTATATGGTTATGTTCTGGAAATGGTTATATAATTATAGGGTTATGTTTTCAACTTATATGAGCATGTTATACAAATTAAGATCGATATTATTCTGGCAATTGGTTATATGATTATGTTGTCAAATTCAAGGTCAAATTATATGGTTATGATCTGAAAATTAAGATGATAACGTTTGAAAATTAGTTATATGGTTATGTTGTCAAATTCAAGGTCAAATTATATAGTTGTATTCTGAAGTTAACACTATAGTGTAATCCCTTAAAAATCCAAACCATGTCATGGGGTAAATGTGATGTAAGATGTCCCATCTCTTGACTTAATTTCAAAGTGTTTGCCTAACTGAAGTATGTTTAGTATGTGTATTCACATACATACATTTGGTAATGAATACTGTTAGCAACATAATGAGCTCTTAAAAGTTACTTATATCATGTTGAATTTTGAGATTCAACAACCTAATGCTACTATAAGGGTGATGCTTTAATTGTATTTTTTAAAGAGTATATATGCTTCCTAAAGGGAATAAGCTGATCTGTCTGCAAGGTAGTTAGTGTTTTGACTGTATCATGAATAGTATCTAAAGTTAGTTTGCTTAAAAATGTTAAACCTCGTCAGTCTTGGCCTTCAAAGTTTTATTGAGTAATTGAACTGCTACTAAGCTTTATTGAGTAATTGAACTTTAATTTTTTTTTGATGTACAAATTTATGTTCAAAATCTGTACTTTGACAGAACTATGGTGTGAGGCAGGAGGATAGGAGCTTGTGGTAATGAATCTGTTAAAATCTTGACCATTGCTTTTAAGTGTTGAAGTATGTTTTGCATTTGACCTTGACATTTATAGTATGTTAAACTGCATCCCTGTTATAGTGTTTTGCTGGTACTTAATATGCATTGGCGATTCTAGTGCTACTCCAATAAAAACTTTTAAATTCTGAACCTTTGAATTGAGATGGTAATATTTGTATAACTTCTGGATGTTTATACTCTTTTGATGTACAAATTTAAGTTCAAAATCTGTACTTTGGCAGAACTATGGTGTGGTACAAGAGGATAGAAATTTGTTGTAATGCATCTGTTAAAAGCTTGACCATTGCTTTTAAGTGTTGAAGTATGTTTTGAATTTGACCTTAACATTTATAGTATGTTAAACTACATCGCTGTGATAGTGTTTTGCTGGTACTTAACATGCATTGGAAATTCTAGTGCAACGCCAATCAAAACTTTTAACTTCTGAACCTGTGAATTGAGATGGTAATATTTGTAGAACTTCTGGATGTTTATAAACTGTGGGATTGACTAATAACCCATATAATTATTGGCTCAAAGGAGCCTAGATATTTGTTTCATGTTGTAAAATTCTCTCAGATACACATTGAAGAAAATTTTATTGGCTTTTTCCTTTTATCTCACTGCCTATCTTTGACTAAAATTGAAGTTTCAGCAGACACTAATTAAAATTTATTCATAACTTATATTTATCGACTTTTGTAGGTGGAGATACTAATCAAGGAGATGATGAAAGTATTTATGAAGAAGGCAGTTGAGAGATTTGGTTGCAAATTGTCAAAACTTTGCTCTTTTGTTGACATTATGGCTCTTCACTTTTTTGTTCACTGTACAGTTGAAACATGCATGTGCCAACTATCTATATTTTGCCTATATATGGATAAGTAAGACTGAAATTTTGTATATTTTGCGCCTATGGCGGATGACACATTATGACTAGGCTGTTTTGTATATTTCGCGCTTATGGCGGATGATATTATGTGGATGATCCTATATTTTGAAATATGATCATTTAGTTTCATTTAGTAACTATCAACTTTCGTGGTATGTACGATTTCGTGATTTCAAATATTTATATTTACAATCCAGCCAATTGGAACATAGATGAACTGTTCCAATAGGTAAAAGAGAACTGTTGCAATAGTTTTATTTAAAGCACAGGCTACCAATTGTTGGAACATATAAGAACTGGTACAATTGGTAAAATATAACCATTTCTATAGCATTTTTGGTCACTATGCAAACCAGTTGCAATAACAATATTAACTGTCACAATTGAGCTAAAATATTCATTGCAAAATAGATAAAATAACTGTTTCAAAATAATAGTAACTGTTGCAATTGAGCTAAAAATTTCATTGCAAAACAGGCAAAATAACTGTTGTAAAACTATAATAACTGTTGCAATTGAGCTCTTTTTTTCGTTACAACATAGGCAATACAACCGTTACAAATTATCAATTGTAACGGTTTTAACTGTTCAAATTGATATATAAATATGCAGTTATAGAGGGATGAATAACTGTTGCAATAGGTGTGTTTTAAGCAACGATTTAGTGGACTGTTACAAGGAACCGTTGCCATAGATCTATGGTCACGCGAGCTAGTGGGGTGAGCATAACCCCCGTTGCCATAGTATGTCTACAACAGTTTTATGGCCTACATCAATGATTTCCTTGGTGTTGCAATAGGCCCATTTTCTAGTAGTGAGGGAACCACGTTGATTCCCAGAAAGTCAAAGCAGTAAAGCACTGGCCCAGACCCACCTCTCTGATCGACATTAGAAGTTTCTTGGGTTTAGATGGTTACTACCGGAGATTCGTTGAAAGATTTTCATCAATATCTGCCCCATTGACTAAGTTGACTCAGAAGAAGGTGAAATTTCAGTGGTCAGACGAGTGTGAAAAGAGCTTCTTAGAACTGAAGACCAGGTTAACTACCACTCCTATCCTGACTCTACCAGAGGGTTCAGATGGTTATGTGGTTTATTGTGATGCATCCAGAGTTGGCCTAGGTTGTGTCCTGATGTAGAAGGGTAAAGTCATAGCTTATGCTTCCAGACAGCTTAAGGTCCATGAGAAGAACTACCTGACTCATGACCTCGAGCTTGTAGCGGTTGTGTTTGCCCTAAAGATTTGGAGGCACTACTTGTATGGTGTTCATGTTGATGTGTTCAAAAATCATAAGAGCCTCCAGTATGTGTTCACCCAGAAAGCGTTTAATCTTCATCAGAAGAAATGGCTTGAGTTCCTCAAGGACTATGACATAAATGTGCTCTACCATTCGAGTAAGGCCAATGTAGTGGCTGATGCTCTCAGCAGACTATCTATGGGTAGCGTATCACATGTTGAGGAAGGAAAAAGAGAATTAGCCAAAGATGTTCACCAACTTGCTCGCTTAGGAGTTCACCTTATGGACACGTTAGAGAGTGGTGTGATAGTTCAGAATGGCTCAGAATCGTCATTGGTTGTAGAGGTTAAGGAAAAACAAGATAGTGACCCTATATTGCTTCAGTTAAAGGGTGCACTTCATTAGCAAAGGGTAGAGGTTTTCTCCCGGGGGGGAGATGGTGTGCTTCATTACCAGGGTCCTTTGTGTGTTCAAAATGTGGGTGAGTTGAGGCAGCAGATCCTTACAGAAGCCCATAATTCCAGATACTCCATTCATCCGGGTGCTACTAAGATGTACCATGATCTACGAAAAGTCTATTGGTGGAACGACATGAAAAGGGACATCACAGATTTTGTGGCTAAGTGCCCCAACTGTCAGCCGGTTAAGGTGGAACATCAGAAACTAGGAGGTGTGACTCAGGAGATTGACATTCCTACTTGGAAGTGGGAAGTGGTCAATATGGATTTCATTACGGGTTTACCTCGTACTCGCAAGAAGCATGACTCCATTTGCGTAATAGTGGACAGAATCACTAAGGCAGCTCACTTCTTGGCAGTTAAAACTACAGATTCAGTGGAAGATTATGCTGGACTCTACATCAATGAGATAGTCAGGTTGCATGGGGTTCCTTTGTCTATCATCTCGGATAGAGGCCCTTAGTTTACATCTCACTTCTGGAAGTCATTTCAGAAGGGTCTTGGTACTCAGGTAAAGCTTAGCACAACATTTTATATACAGATGGATGGTCAGGCAGAGTGTACCATTCAGACCTTAGAGGATATGTTGAGAGCTTGTGTGATCGATTTCAAGGGTAGTTGGGATGATTGCCTACCTCTCATAGAGTTTTCTTACAATAACAGCTTCCACTCTAGCATTCAGATGGCACCATATGAGGCACTCTATGGGCATAGATGTGGATCACCTGTCGATTGGTTCGAAGTAGGTGAAGCAGCTTTGATTGGACCAGATTCGGTTCATGAGGCTATGGAAAAAGTTCAGCTCATCAGAGGTAGACTAAAGACAGCTCAGAGTCGTCATAAGTCCTATGCAGATGTTATGAGAAGAGACTTAGAGTTTGAAACCGATGATTGGGTTTTCCAAAAAGTGTCACCCATGAAGGGAGTGATGAGATTTTGCAAGAAAGGGAGGCTCAGTCCCAGGTATGTAGGTCCATACAAGATCCTGAAAAGGGTTGGTAATGTGACTTATGAGTTAGATCTGCCAACATAACTAACAACGGTTCATCCAGTCTTTCAACATTTCCTTGCTGAAGAAGTATGTGAGTGATCCGACATCGATAGTGCCCTTAGAAAGTGTGGTTGTGAAGGATAGCCTCACCTACGAGGAGGTTCCAGTTGATATTCTTGATCGTCAGGTTCGTAGGTTGAGGAATAAGGAAGTCGCTTCAGTTAAAGTTTTGTGGAGAAATCAGTCCGTAGAGGGAGCTACTTGGGAAGCAGAAGCATCCATGATGTCCAAGTACCCTCACCTCTTTCCCTCTAGTTCAGTTTCAGCTTGAGGTAAATATCTCCCCTTAAGTCTCTCAACTTACTCTTGTGAAATTCAGTCTAAGTACCTTGTTCCATCAGTTATCTTTTCATTTCAGCCTGCTTGCATGTTCATGGAATTCAGTTCAGTTAGATATCAGTCCTAATGCTCAATTGGTAGGGATTGCAGCTCTTTCCCTCCAAACTCAGCTCGTTTCGTCTTCATTCATGGATGAATGATCCCAAGGGGGAGATATTGTAACACCCAAGAATTTAAGCCAGCTTCTAAAACCCAAAACTTAGGAAAAACTTAGAGAAATTCAACCCTGGTCAAGCCTCACAGGCTGACCCAGGGGAGTCGTGGGCGTGATGGCCCGTCAGGGGTGCCCGTGGGAAAGGACCAGGAGCTTGGTCCCAGCCGGCTCCAGCCAAATAGGGGACTCGTTAGGCGCCGGAGATACGATGGGCCATCAAGAAGCCCATGAGAAAGGACCAGCCGCCCAGACCTAGCTTCCCTTGCCCCGATGGGCTAATACCACGGGCGTCGATTAGGTGACCAGCCATGGGAGACGCCCATGGGACCATCCCCTCCTGTCTCCCTTCGACGCCAGGGCCGACGGGCCGTCGTAGGTCTGACGCCCATCGGGCGACCGTCCGGTGGAGACTTTTCCCAAAAATTTCAGCTTTAAGTTGGGGGAAGTCTGGTCTTTTTTCCAATTATTTTAATTCCGATCCTAAGTCATTTTGGGAGTAATTAAAGGGTTCTAACTCTACTTTCCCCCTATTACTCCTAAATCCTTCATACTTAGCAAATCTCTCAAGAACAGAACGCTCTCTCTCAAGAACATGGCAAAAAGGGTTTCCTCCAAGTTTCTTTCTGAATCCAAAGGTTCAACCGTAGAATCTTCATCCAGGTATGTGCGATTTTAACTAGTGGGTTCCTTTCACCCATTAGGTACCTAGATTTCAGTAAATCTTCAGTTTACTCCATGCATGTTTCAGACCTAGGGTTCCTACATCTTAGGAAATTATTATAGTTCAATTCTTACAGCTTTTATGGTATTGATCACATGTTTCTTGGAGAATTTGTACAATTTCATGAACAATGCTCAGAAACCCTAGCTTATAGATATTCCAGTATTTCATGAATTTGACTTAATAGGCAAATCAGTTTTATGCTCAAGCTTCAGAATTTGAATGCCATATCCTTCAGTATATTGATGTTGCATTCTCAGTCAGTTATCAGTATTTTGAGCTATCTCTTGTTTTAGTATATTGTTCTTCATTTGGTGGGAGTAGACTTAGTACCGAGGGAATTAGGGGATGACGGTTTAGCTGTCAGTTTAGGCTATGGCCTTTAGTAGCAGTTCCCAAACTCCCAGAACTACGGCGCCACCGTAGGTTTAAAGGAGTCAGCTGTCAGACTAGGCTGCACCTCCTTGTCCCTTGTGGACATCAGTAGTGGATCTACGTTAGACTAGTTCGTACCCTTGTCAAGGTGTAAACACCCTCCCATCCAGGGTTACAGGTTGGCCCTATAGTTAGCTCAGCTTGGGGTATGTCAGATAGCAGTGTCTCCCACAGTCAGACTCTCATTTGCTTTGACCTTGTATCCATCATATGTGTTATCAACATTCAGCTCAACATGTTATCTCATGATTTATACTTGGTCATTGCATTCAGTTCATTTTTCAGTTAATTTGTAGTGCATTTATTTCACGTTCAGTTTTATATTGTATAGCTTGGCATATATCCTGCATGCTCAGTACATTCAAAGTACTGACGCATAGTTTTGTGCTATATCATTTTATGATGTAGGTTCAGGCACTCAGCATCCAGACCGCATTTAGTTTGACCTCGGTCCATATTCAGCAGTTCAGTGGTGAGTCCTCATTAGTTTGAGGACAATAGACATGCTTTATTACAGTATTTACTTTCAGTTTTAAGTTTAGATAGAGTTAGTTGGGGGCATGTTGCAGCAACTCCTATTCAGCTTGATGACTTTCGAACATAGACTAGATTTAGCATTTTGGTATGGTTATTCAGTCAGTATTAAACCATATTCCTTTTTCATATATTTAGAAGATTGGGCTATTTCTGTTTTCAGATATTTAAATTGCTTTAGCTTCCGCAATTTGCATGTTTACAAAAATCGAATTCTCTCATTGGATATGCCATGCCATGGGTTAGCTTGGGGTCACTTGTGACACTAAGTACCATGTTACGTCCAGGGGGTAGCTTCAGGACGTGACATCAACCCTTTGCTGATGAACTGCACCCTTTAGCTGAAGCAAAATTGGATCACTGTCTTGCTTTGCCTTTACCTCAGCTACCAAGGAAAACTCAGAACCATTATGAACAATAACACCACCCTCGGTAGAGTTCATAAGTCGAACTCCCAATTGGGAAAGTCGATGAACATCTTTCACCAATTCTTTTTTCCCATCTTCAATCAAGGCCACACTACCCACGTGCAATCTGCTAAGTGCATCAGCCACAACATTCGCCTTACTAGGATGGTAAAGCACACTCATATCATAGTCCTTAAGAAGCTTAATCCATCTCCTTTGTCGCAAGTTCAATTCCTTCTGAGTAAACACATATTGGAGACTCTTGTGATCGGTGAATACATCCACATGAACGCCATACAAGTAATGTCTCCAAATCTTCAAAGCAAAGACCATAACTGCCAACTCAAGATCATGAGTAGGGTAGTTTTTCTCATGAGTCTTAAGCTATTTAGAAGCATAAGCAATTACCTTTCTTCGCTGCATCAACACACAACCCAACCCGACTCTGGAAGCATCACACTAAACCACAAAATCATCCAAACCCTCGGGTAGGGTCAACACATGAGCGGTGGTCAATCTAGTCTTCAACTCCTAAAAACTCTTCTCACACAAATCATACCACTGGAATTTTACCTTTTTCTGAGTCAGTCAAGTCAAAGGCGAAGCAATGGAAGAGAACCCCTCTACGAACCTCCTGTAATAACCAGCAAAACCTAAGAAACTCCGAATATCTGATTGGGAGGTAGTTCTAGGCCAGTTCTTCACTGCTTTGATCTTTTGGGAATCCACACGAATACCATGTCCTGTCACAACGTGATCTAGAAAAGCCAAAGACTGTATCCAGAACTCACACTTGCTAAACTTAGCAAACAACTGACGATCCTTGAGAGTCTACAACACAACCCTCAAGTGACCCGCATGCTCCTCCTCACTCTGAGAATAGATAAGGATATCATCAATGAACACAATCACAAAAAAGTCCAGATACTGCTTGAACACACGGTTCATCAAATCCATAAAAGCTATAGGAGCATTGGTTAGTCCAAAAGACATAACAACAAAGTCATAATGACCGTACCGAGTCCTGAAGGTTGTCTTCAGAATATCACACTCCCGAACCCGAAGCTAATGATAACCGGATCTAAGATCAATCTTATAGAAACAACTAGCACCCTAAAGCTGATCGAACAAGTCATTAATCCTAGGAATGGGATACTTATTCTTGATTGTGACCTTGTTCAACTATCGATAATCAATACACATCCTAAGAGAACAATCTTTCTTCTGAACAAACAAGACCAGGGCACCCTATGGAGAAATGCTAGGCCTGATGAAACCCTTATCAAGAAGGTCCTTCAACTGATCCTTCAATTCTTTAAGTTCCACTGGAGCCCTTCTATAGGGAGGAATAGAGATAGGATGCGTATCTGGAATGAGGTCTATACCAAAGTTGATCTCCCGCTCAGGATGGACTCCGGTAAATTCCTCGAAAAACACCTCAGAAAACTAACTCACAACTAGAACTGACTGAAAAGGAGGGGTCTCAGACTCTATGTCCATAACCCGAACAATATGATACACATAACCTTTAGAGATTATCTTCCTAGCCTTAAGATAAGATATGAAATGACCTTTTGAGGATGAGGTACTACCTTGCCATTCTAAGATGGGTTCATTAGGAAACTTGAAACTGACAACCCGAGTATAGCAATCAACCGAAGCATAACAAACGTGCAACAAATCCATACCAAGGATAACATCAAAATCAGTCATCTCCAACTCTACTAGATCTGCTAAAGTGACTCTATGAAGGACTGAGATAGGGAAATTTTGGTAGATTCTTTTGGCTAGGACTGACTCACCAACATGAGTAGAAACATAAAAGGGTTCTAAAAGCAATTCAGAACAAACTTCAAAATTGCATGCTACATAGGGGGTCACAAAAGATAAGGAGGCACTGGGGTCCAACAAAGCATACACATTGGAAGAGAAGACTTTCAACATACCAGTAACCACATCGGGAGAGCTCTCCTGGTCCTGACGAGAGGACATGACATAAAGGCGGTTCTGGCACTGGCCACCAGAACTAGAAGCTGCGCCCTGCTGGGCTGGTCGACCTCCTGAAGCTGCTGGGGTAGACTTAGTGCTACCTCCCAGTCCCTTCTTACCTGA
This sequence comes from Jaltomata sinuosa, assembly GCA_003996215.1. Lineage (NCBI taxonomy): Eukaryota > Viridiplantae > Streptophyta > Magnoliopsida > Solanales > Solanaceae > Jaltomata > Jaltomata sinuosa. Next base: position 26,245 of record QJPP01003135.1, on the reverse strand, counting down.
AGGGCAATCTCAAATCCTATGGCCAACCTGACCACATCCAAAGCAACCCTCTCTACTGGCTAGAGACTCACCGGAATGATTCTTCCCACACTTTCCATAAGCAGGGTAGGTAGATCCCTTGGAAACACTCCCCTGAGAAATAGAACCAACTCCTTTACCGGTATGATCATGACGAGGCCGGGAGGCCTGGGTAGGAGTACTAGCTAAAGAGTGAACGGGGCCTAATGATTTATTCTGAAATGAGGAACGATGTCTGCTTCCGGACCTCTGATGACTGAAACCTGGACCCTCAGATCTAGCCCTCTAGTTCTCCTTATCCATCTTCGTAAGTCTGTCTCCCTCGATCTGGTGAGCATGAGTCATGAGCCTAGAAATAATCATATCACCCAACAACATAGCAGACCTACACTCCTTTTTCACCAAATCTGAAACTCCATAAATAAACTTGCTCATCTGATCATGCGGGTCTGCTACCATAGAGGGGGCATACCTAAACAACTGAGTGAACTTCAAACTGTACTCCTGAACAGTCTTAGATCCCTGTATCAAGTTCACAAACTCCTCAACCCTAGATTGCCTCAAATCTCATGGAAAGAACCTATCAAGGAAGGCCATTTCAAAACACTCCTAAGTCATAGGGACCGCGTCCCTCACTCTAGCCTCCTTCCATTGAGTGAACTAAATATGAGCTACATCCTTGAGTTGATAGGATGCAAGCTCTACACAATCACCTCCAACCACTTGCATGACATCAAAATTTTTCTTCACCTCATCCACAAAGCTAAGTGGGTCCTCATTCACCTTCGAACCCTAGAACTCTGGTGGGTTCATACAGATGAAATCTTGAACTCGGGTCGCTGCCCCACCGTGAGGGTGAACAGGAGTAGGAGCCTGCTGATTGGCTTGGGCAACCATAGTCTGAGCAAATAGGTGGATATCATTCCAAAACTTCACATTTGTGACCTCGAGAGCCAAAACTGGAGGGACAACATTCCTAGTGGCCCGGGGAGGCGTAGCACATCGTGGAGGCATAATCTAAAACATTCAAGGTAAGGATTAGAGGAACATTAGAGTTAAGCTCTATCACATGACATGAACATGAAAAAGTGAAGTTTTCTAAGACATCTCGTTGCTCCTCTCTCTTATATGTGGCACGCTTCACACATATGAAAGAGACTCTACTCGATGCAGCTTTCAGACATCCTAGGACTCTTGAACCTGAGACTATGATACTAAGTTTGTCATGCCCCGAGGTTGCCCCCTAGACGTAACATGGGATCCGGGAAACAAGTACCCCAGATTAACCCATGGTCATAGCATACTCAAGTATAATAATTGAAAAGAAGAAGCATAATAAGAGAAACCAATTAGAGGGAAGCATAATAGATAAATATGGAAGTCATATACGAATACAAGGTTTAGAAAGGACTACGAATACTGTCTATATCTGAAAAACCTCTACTTATAACATAATGAGTTACTAGGATAAGACCCCAGCTAACTCGAAGTATGGAAATAAGAAGCTAACATAACTTGGAGCATAACTAGTCCTCAACCTAAGGGGGCTCACCAACAACTGACAGAATGTGGCCTGAAAGCTCTAGCCACGAGGCTGAGGAGGAACACCTGAATCTGCATCATCAAAGGATGCAGCACAAGATATGCGTCAGTACTATGGAATGTACCGAATATGTGAGATGTGCGCAATCATGATGAAAACATACTAAGTGTGCTTTAATAACGAAAATCATGCTTTAAAAGTAACACTGGATGCAAATGACTCTATGCAATATCACAAGTTAAAATATGATAATAAACGAAGCTTTTGAAATCTGAAAAAGAGTCAATTACATTGTTAAAGCATAAACTGTTTCTATGGGAGGTTCTCTAACCGACATAGGCCATGTGAGCTACATGGAATCTGATGTATATGCCCTATCGAAAGGACCCAATATACCTTGCCAGGGTATAAAGGCATGACTGTGGCGTGATTATTAAATCTGATGCCAACTGAGGGGACTTAGAACCTACGGGGGCGCGTAGTTTTGGGATTAATGGTACTCTCACCCTGTCCAACTCAGTGCTAATACTACTCTCAAATCATATACAAATAGCTCATAAGTTCATGAAGGTATAATCGAATACCAAATCGCTTTTGAAAAGCATGAGGACACATCGAGTACCATGCAATTCTCATATCATAAGTTCTTGAAGTAAAGCATAGCCATAATTCAAATCATACTTTTCTTTCTAAATTCATACTTGAAGAATTAGGCATTTAATTTCATAAATTCTTAAGGTCATGATATCTAATCATGTCCAATTTTACTTGAAAACATGCAATTTAATGGAATCATGCTAGAACTCAACTAAAATACTTGGGCTTATAAATCCAATAAAGTAATCATAATCAAATCATAAATAAGCAATAAAAAACCATGAATTTAAGCATAGAAACTAATTTCATAAGTTTTCCCCAATTTAGATCAAAACCCTAATTACATAAGTTCTTAATTCAAATAAGAATTGGGGGTTTTGGGCACAAGGGTGAGAGGAACCCATTGTTGAATACCCACATACCTTGATTGAGCAAACCCACTAGAATTGAAAAGACTTAGGAGACTTGATATTGGAGCTTGAGACTTGGAGCTTGGAGAAGAACTTTTCCTTTTTAGGAGTTGAATGAAGATATTAGAAGGAACTTAGGATAATGAGGGTGAAAACTGCCCAAACTTTCAGGTTGGAGAACAGGTTCCACGAGTCAATAGGATGACTCGTAGAAACTTTTACGAGTTATGGAATCAACTCGTGGTTCCTGAGGGATTGAACCACTCACTGTCTCAGTTTCACGGGTTGGTTCCACGACCCGTGGAAATTTGTATGACCCATAAAACTAATTCGTGGTTCTCACATCTGAGGAAGGTCTGCAGGATTGAAATCACGAGTCTCTTCCATGACTCATGGAACCATCCATGGCTTATAGACTTGACCCGTGATCCCTGGAAGTTCAAAATTTTCTGCAAGTTCTGAGTTTAAAAGCTGACTCGACTTCCGGGGTGTTAAAAACTATGAGCCTCTTTCATGATCAGTCTATTCAAATCACCTATCCGGGGAACAAAAATATGTCCCTTGATCCTCAAGAACACCTCATAATCCATAATATCCTTCTTGGCTTCTCCTTGTAACACCTTGTCTCAAATCTGACATAAAACCCCCATTATCAAACTTTTGAGCTTGAATCTGCTTAATAAGGACAACCTTACCTCCATGAAAGCAAGAACCCTACCAGAATCTGAAATATAAAGTCTCACAAATCTATTGGATAAAGATTGGACATCTATAGCCAAAGGATGCTCTCCCACCTATAACAAAGCTAAATTACCCATACTCCCAACCTTTCGACTCAAGGCATCCGCTACCAAATTCATCTCACACGGATGATAAAAGATAGTCATGTCGTAGTCCTTGAGAAACTCCAACAATCTTCTCTACCTCAAATTGAGAACACTTTGTTCAATATATACTAGAGACTATGCTGATCTATGAACACCTCACAATGCACACCATAGAGGTAATGCCTCTAAATATTCACTGCAAATATTAACGCCGCTAACTCCAATTCATGGGTGGGTTATTTCTTCTTATTAACCTTCAACATCCTCAAAGCATAAGCTATCACCTTCCCTTTTTGCATCAATACAAAACCGAGACCAATAAGAGAAGCATTACAATACACGGTGAAGCTCTCTCCCTTCACGGTTAAAGTCAAAATCAAAGCAGTAGTCAATAAAGTCTTGAGCTTCTGAAAACTCATCTCACACTCATTAGACCATTTAAAATCCACTTCCTTCTGGGTCAATTTAGTTAATAGGGATGCAATATATAAAAGTACATCCACAAATCATTGATAATAACCTATAAGGCCTAAGAAACTCTGAATCTCGGTAACTGAAGTAGGTCTGACCCAATCGCAAAGCACCTCAATCTTCTTGGGATCAACCATAATACCCTCCTTATAAACCACATGACCTAAGAATGCTACTAAACTAAGCCATAACTCACACTTTAAAAACTTTGCATAGAGTTTCTTCTCCTTCAGAATTCCAAGCACAATCCTCAAATGATTCTCATGATCCTTCCTAGTATAGGAGTATATCAATATATAATCGATGAAAACAATAACAATGGAAGCCAAGTATAGTTTATACACCCCATTCATCAAGGCCATAAAGGTTGTTGGGGCATTAGTCAGCCCAAAGGACATTACAAAAAACTCATAATGGCCTTAACCTGTTTGGAGAGATGTCTTAGGGATATCTTTTGCCGTAATCCTCAACTGATGATAACTGGATCTCAAGTCAATCTTAGAGAACACTGAAGATCCCTGAAGCTAATCAAATAGATCATTGATACAAGGTATTGGGTACTTATTCCTAATGGTAATCCTATTCAATTGCCGATAGTCAATACACAAAAACATAGATCCATCCTTCTTTTTCACAAATCAGAATGGAGCACCCCAAGGAGAACACTAAGTCTAATTAACCCCTTTCTCAACAAATCATGCATTTGGTCTTTCAACTCTTTTAACTCGACCGGTGCCATCGGATATGGCAAAATAGAAATGGACTAAGTGCCTAATTCCATGTTAATACAAAAATTAATTATCACAATAAGGTGGAAGACCTGGTAGGTCCATTAGAAAGACCTCAGAAAACTCACTCACCACCAAAATAAATTCAAACACCAGTCTCCACACTAATATCACGAACATGCACCAAGTATGCTAAACATCCCTTTTCTACCAATCGACGAACCCTAAGAAAATATATCACTTTATTTAGAGCATGACTAAGAGAACCTCTTCACTTTACTCTGGGAATCCTCGGCATAGCTAATGTAACTATCTTGGCATGACAGTTCAAAATTTCATGGTAAGGAGATAACCAATCCATCCCAATGATAACATCAAATTCTACCATATCTAAGACCTTCAAATCCTCTTGAGTATCATATACCATAAACTAACTACACATGACCTATGTACCCAATATACTATTACAAAATCCTCAACAGGAGTAGAAATATGCACATTAAAATCACGCAACTCACATAATATATCTAGACTTAAAGCAAAGTACATAGACATATATGAATAGGTAGAGCCTGGATCAAATAATACTATCGCCGATTGATGACAAATTAGAACAAAACCTGTAATAATAGCATCTGAATCCTCTACCTCTAGCGTACCCGGATAATCATAACACTGAGTTGACCTTCCTCGGATGGTAAACCTCCACAATCACCACCTTGTCCTGAATGGGAACCAACGCTGCCACTCTGTGCACCTCCCCTAGTAGAAAATTATGCAACCTTAGAAGTCAAAGCCTAAGAATCCTGATGTGAACCATCATATTTGATCCTGGGGAAATCTCTCACAAAATGTACAATGTTACCACACTAAAAATAACCTCTATGTGCCATATGACGATGAGAGGAACATGAATGAGTGGAATTCCCTCCATGAACCATAGGTCTGAAAAATGAGCCCTGTAAAGTCTGTCCCAAACTGGAAGTACTATGCCTGACATAATCAACCTCAGATGCTGGCATAGCAACATAAATAGGTCTGCTAGACTAAGGGTGATAACCCTTCCCTTAGTAATCTCAGATCATAGGCAAAGTTTGACTACAATCACTTGAATGACAGACTCTCTTTCCCTTCTTCTGCTGAAGAGAGTACAAAACATGTCTGAAGCTATGAAATTGTGAAGTCATGATATTTCACATAAGTAAAAGCTAATACTTGATGCAGTGAGTGAAACTATATAGAAACTTTGATACTGTAGTACAATGACTCAACAGTGTACTCGTAAAGTGAATCATGAATGATATATGTAAGTCATAAAATAGTTTAACTGAGCTAAAAACTATGAGTCATGTACAAATATCACTTTTAAAATCATTTCTGAGGGGAGTTTATAATAACCAACATAAACTATGTGAACAAACATAGAGTCCAACTTCTAGGACCTAGTTGGTAGAGCTGCCCTATACCTTGCCATCGGTATAGAACATAACTGAGATGGATCCACTAAACTAAACCCAAATGGCTAAGGGTGACACTCTCAACTGGCGAGGACCCTTTTATCCTATGATGGCACATAGTTCTAGGACTTGGGTTATCTGAAACTCTTACCTACTTGGTGCTAAGTACTACTCCAAAAACTATATTTACAATTTGCTCATAACATATCAGGTGACATATCTAGATGTCAAAATAGTTCATAATCATAGATGGCATATCTGAATATCATACTAATCATGAATCTTACTAATTTTATAATCATTGATGGCATATCTGGATGTCATACTTATCATGGAACTTAGTGGACATATCTGAATGTCATACTGCTTATAAGTTATATGCTGAAAATCACGTATTTAAAACATATCTTGTAAATTATACCAAAGGTAGGCCTAAGCCTGCTAAATCACACATAGTTCTTTCAAGATGAATAACTAGGTTGGAAGGTATGAAAAATCATGCACTATCATTTGAGAATAAAACCCATATTCATAAAACATCATGAGGAACTGAATTTTCAAGAATGAGCATAATTGGGTATGAACCCTAAATCATACAATTATGGAAACCATATTTAAAACATGATTTTTTGGGTATAAGGGTGAAAGGAAACCTTACTGAATATCTACATACCTTAATTTCTCCCATAACTTCAAGGAAGAACCTTAACTTTGAGGAAGAACTCCAACAACTCAGTTATTGAAACTTTGATTGAGCATTCTTGAAAACCCTAGGATTTGATTGTACATTCTTGATTATGATACATAATAAGTTGTTAGAATCACTTAAATATCATTAGAGTATGATCACTTTGATGTGCAAGGAAGTATAATCTCGTTTATAGATGGAGGATCGTGCAAAAATCAAGTCTTGAATCCTAGAAGTGAGTTCTTGATTCTTGCTAGAGATAGGAAGATGATTTTTATGTTAGAATTATAAATTTATTCATGGATTTATGTTGTAAGATTATAGAGGATACTTACCTAGCCACAGTGTCAAGACCTGATTTCTCAGGTCATGATGGCACCTATAACCCCACAGTAGGGAAACCAATCCCCGTAGCCTGGAACAGTCAATAATGGGCTACTACCTAAATCAGAATGCACAATAAGCAGAAGCAGATAAAATAAAGCAATGCATAAGGAAACCAACCTATATATATATAAAGAAACTACACCAACCCACGACCTGGTATCAATAGTACAAGAGCCTCTAATAGAATACAGAGTGCTAGAGAGAACAAAATAGAATGTACAACTGTCTCTGAATAACAAAAGAGAGTAATAGTGCCAAAAAATGAGATGTGGTCAAGCCCTGTTTGTCAGGAGCTCACCCTAGCTTCGAATATCCAAAAGTTGCACGAGTATCCATGCAGTCAGCATCGATAGCTCACATAGGATCTGCACCATGAAGATTCAAAAGTATAGTATGAGCACCAATTGCAAAGAAATGGGTACCCAGTAGGCAGCATAGGCCGACTGAGCGTATATAAGATATAAAATCAGTAAGTAGCAGACAATGAAGAAAGTAGTCACATAAACAAACAATGGAAAGCACACGGAAACTAGCACAGGTAGAAGAAAAAAAGAATACAAGCATACCATGCTAGCCACAGAGGATATATATATCACAGAACACAAGTGAAGGAAAGGTGAACGCACCTGGATCCTTACAACAACAATATATAAAGAGAGAGTTTAAGAAGAATGGTGATATACCAATAACCCCAAGTAAAAGGGAAGAAAGGGAAAGCAAGAAAACATACTCATGCTTGAAACAATACAAATAACGAAATCATACTAAAAACATAACTCTCAAGATAAGAAGAATCATATAGCAACCTCATAAGTACAACCCTAGGATAGAGTAAGCTACACCACAAATAACCAGAAGGCCACTAACCAGTGCCACAATGAGATAGAATCCAATAAGCCACCAATAATCAGAAGGCCACATAACTAGTACTACACTAAGATGGCATAAGATAATCTACCTATAGTCCTAACAGGCGCCCATACACCTGAGGAACACATATAAGTAAAAACAAACCATCTGGCATCCTATACTACCGAAGCATACACTGAGAAAATAGTAAACAAGGATGGATCTGAACACAATATGAATGATATAATGTGATATGAAGTAAATCGGTGTGATAGTAGTACAATATGTACCTCCTCCGGTGCCTATAGGCCTAGTATGTAGGATCCATGAAAGGACGCACCCGTAATACCTAAACTACATCGTATACCCCTTCTCCAGCACTCACAACACATAGCCCTTGGCCTGGATCAGCAAGGTCCATGGAGGTCTTGTAGATCACATACTAAAAATTACAAAATCTAAAATATAACTTCTCATAGTGTATCCAGTTCTAAACTAGTGATCGAAATCTCATAGTAAGTGCCTAGATTCTATCTGGGTCAAAATCAGTGATCATAATCTCAAAACCCCAATAAAGGGTGTCCATAGTCTATCTGGATCTTAATCGGTAATCAAAAGCCCTAGTGAGGGGTGCCCAGAGTATACCCGGGTCTAAATCTATAGTAAAATATGTCTAGCACTACGACTCAGCCGAATCTAGTATTAGTGTGAAAATCAGTGATAAAATCATCCTTTAATCTCGTTGATCTCAAGGAAATCCATTAAAGCAGTTTCAAATTCATTTAGAATCTTTTATACCAAAAATGGGCCCTCAGGCCTGCAAAGTTTAGAAAATGGTGACAGTTAGGCCCGCAGCCTAAGTAGTAGTAAATAATATAGGAAAAGTCTTTATATGCTGATGAAATGCCCCAACACAAATAATAGCCCAACGACTCACAATCAACCTATTGGCCCTGCACAGGCTCAATCAGCTCTACCGCATAGATAACCAACCTTAAATCACAAGTCGATGTCCAAAACTCGCGAAAATTCCCAAATATCTCACCATCTATTGTCTAAAGGTGTATACAATGGCCACATGGGGCCATAAGGGTAATATTACAACACTAGATCAAATACAACAACCGGCGTAAGAAACAATACGAACAGAAGAGACTAAGTAGGTCAGAGGTGACAACCTAGAATACTAAACCCAAGGATGCTAATTAATACAGTTATAGACTATATACACAAATCTAAGGTAGGGAAGTTTGTGACCTACTTATAGTCCGACTACAAGCTGCTGGAATAATGTCATCCAAGATCGAACTATTCTGAGAAGCCCCAAATCACGAACAAACTATCAAAATAATATACTACTCATCAAGATGAAGCCAACAGTACCCACATTGCTAAAAGTTTATCAGGGTCAAAATCTAGGTCAAAAGAGGGTCCATGGGCCCCATAACACGAAACCAAAAGAACAATTCACCACGAGGTTCCTAACTTCGCCAAGAGTACATGCTCAAAATTTGTATGGAATCAGACCACCGAAAGGGCCCCAAAAAAGCCCATAATTCTTGAGAATCAAAGGGGAAAGCAAAAGGAAAAACGACAAAATTAATAAAGGAAACTTACAGAATTAGAGTCAGGAAAATTATCACGGACCGAGAATATAGTCACCTCCAAACCTTGGAATGATCAGGAGTGAAAATGGAGATTAGGAGTTTAATAAGAATGGAGAAATTTGAGTTGGGGGAGATATGAAATGAAATAAAAGGGCTGGCCAACTTATATGCTTCTAGCCTCTAGAGCGCAGGGTCGACCATGCAGGCGCAGGCACACTGTCGCCACAACGACCAAGCGCCATAGGTATGCTCCCTTGCCAGGCCAGGCATGTGCACATACGTAGCATAGATAGGCGCAGGCTCCTCCAGGTGCTCACCGTGGCACCATACCAACAAGCAGCATCCATGCTGCAGCCTAGCTTATGCAATTTCCAATGGATGGACCCTCGGGAAAGCATCCAGGGTCCCGTGAACACAAATGAACTGAGCTATTCATCTAAAAATTGCATTCCAGACTTAACATAATCAATTAAAATCCCAATGAAGGTTGATTTAATGAAAAGTGGTCCCTACGCCTAAAACCAACTTTTGGCCTACTAAAACCAAAATGGAACCTTAAGGCCAAAATCGAGTCTGGAAGCCTCGGGACCCAAACAAATAGTGCCTCAAGCCCAAGGTCGACACTCTAGAGCTAACAATGATGATAGATGGAATTTCCATCTGAGGTCGTCTTCTCCAGATGTTGAACAAAGTCAACCTTACAAGCCCAACTGGCCAGAAAACATAGAACGACAAATAATTCGAAACCAAAAGCTCCCAGACCCTAGCCTAGGGTCCAACTAGACCAAAGTCCATGTTCCAGATCTAACAGAACTATCAAAATTTGATTCTGAGCATGATTGCTAAGAATGTTGACTGAAGTCAATGATTTTCTAAGTTAAAGCTCTAAAATAGGGAAATGGTAATAACGACCCAATGATAAGCCTAGGCACTGAACTACCAGTCCCAGCAAGCCATAAATGACTTGGGGCTGCTACTGGAAATCTTTAACAGTACAAAGAAGGAAAAAATGTGTGAATGACCAGAAGGGTCATTACATCATCCATTACTAAAAAAGACTTTCGTCCATTAAATTCAAGAAAGAAAAACACCAGAGACTCAAACAAAGATGGATACTAAGCTCGCACCACTCTCTCAGTCTCATGGGTAGCCTCCTCGACTGGACGGCACCCAACAGAGCTAAACCAAAGGAAAACTATGAACCCTTAACTCCTTACTAGACAAACTAGACCACAACCTTTAACTCTAAAAAGCTCCAAAGGTCTATCAGCCAAATCAAACCTCAGAAACTCAACTGGAATGCACCTACACAATACTAAAACTAAGAAAGCCAAAGCGATCAACACACGGAACTAGGAACCTCGGTACCACAACCAGGTTCACCCAGAAAACCACCACCCAAACTTCTAACTCATGAATCCTTTGATTCGCAAAGCCATTCTAACTAACCTGAATCCTCTACACCATAACCATGAAGCTTCACACAAGTTGAACAATCAATCCACTCTCGGAACATCAACTAACAAGTTCACCAATAACCCCAAATAAAAGGGAAGCCTATAGTTCCCGCTATACTCAACCTTGAACAAGGTCACCTTTAGACTCAAACTCTATCCAAGCCAAGCCATAGTCTACTAGTCCCTGACACCCAAAATACCAGCCCAAAGCATATCCTAAAGAACTGGAGTAATATGCCCTGACTGACAATCAACCAAAGTACGCATACCTTTGCTAAGATCAACCTCAATACCTAAACCCAACTGAACCAACCATCAGAGCTTAACTGCAATTTGCACACCAGGGTCGGGAATGACTTGGACAAACACCTTATGTCAAAGGAGAATCTCCAAACTGTAGAACACCACCAACCTCACTGAACCGTGTCAAGTCTAAATCGGCTGAATGTGAATGAACTAGGGCAACCATCCCACGAAGACCAAAATAAAACCCAATCTTTTTAAGGAGTGTGGTAAGCCTACCACAAAGTCCGTAGCCTTCAATGAACTCCATATTCAAGGAATACCACTGCTGCTCTAAATCCTCACACACCCTCCAGATTCATGGTTGTCTTACTAGCCTTGCCCCTTAGAAAGAAGTCCGCCATGCCGCGAATTCCAAGTTAACCCAACCTGTAGGCAAAGGCCTAATATCCAAAGTCGCTGCTTAGCTATTGAAAATCTCATAACCTCTCAACTCACCCTCTGGCTCAAAACATCCACTCTACTGTACCAGTACACAAACTACCAATTATGAAAGCATTCAACATACCAAAACTTCTGGCCCACACTGGAAGAGCCTAATCAATGCTGGAATCCCATGCAATAGACAACCCCTCAAAGAATCAACTAATTCAAACCTCTAATCCTAGAAACACAAAGGCAACCATCAATCTCAAAGTACCATCAAAATCCAAAGTAGCCCTGCTGGTCTTAACCCATACAACCTGATCACATATATCACACCACCACTGACCCTCGAACTGACATCGTTAAATCTGTCCAACCAAGGCAGAATGGACCTCAACACTGGCAAGAACTATTCTGGGATCTTGTAAGTCAAGCCTAACAAACGGTTAGCCAAGGACTAGATGTCCAAGGTCAATGACCACTCTAAAACTCAAAGAGAGAAGCTAAGTTGTCCATACTCACTGCCTTCCGTCTCAAAGATACCATAACCAAAGAGAACCTTCCATGATCCATCTGATGTAACCTGCCAGATCACGATACTGAAAACCCACTCCAATTACCAATCATTGCTTCTGTCAAATCCTCGAGTAGACTCTTACGTCGCCAATGAACACTATAGAACTAGGGCCATCTAGGATGTGAATATATAGTTTTCCCAATCAGTAGATATTGCTGAGACTTGGGTCACCCAAATGATATAACAAGGGAAACCATAGCTGATGCAACAAGCCCCCAAAGGTAGTCCTGGAAATGGCCACCATTTTGATCTCTTACTAGAAGGAAACCTGATCTCAAATTCATCTAACTAAAGATACTACTACACCCTATAGTCGGTCAAATCAAGTCATCAATACACACAACCCAAAGCACACCCTCAATCATCACCTCAGCCAGTTGCCCGTAATCCACACATTTCAGCAAAGAGTCATCTCCCTTCCTTCGCAAAACAAACAAAACCCTTTCTAAAGATACACCAAACCTGACAAACTCTTCCTCAGAAGATCCTAGAGCTGTTCCCTTAGCTCCCATATCTCTACTTGCGCCACCCGGTAAGGCGGTAAAAAAATAAGCCGAGTGCCCAACTCAACCACAATGCTATAACCCAAACTCAACCAAACTGGAAACTGACAAAAATAATGAAAGCAACCCATATATCTGCCAATTTCCTAAACCAACAAAATAAAGAGGGTTGACTATAACCTCTCTAGAAAAGCTTAACCATCCAATACCCACTTGCATGCCCAACACCATTCTCTTTAAGACAAGGCAACTTCCCCTGGTACGTAACTACCGGTACCACACCACACAAATAAAAAGACTTATAGCAAACACTACATAACAACCTAGGCAATAACTACCCAAGACCGCTAGAAATTGAAATACTCAAACCAATTCTAGAACAACATCGAAGACCAGAATAAAGCTAACAGAACTTACCCACGAGTCATAACCCTGGGTAGTCACCTCCCAAAGACAACATACCCCATCCACTACTAAGAAGAATCATTCTATCGAGAAATCACACGCATAAACACTACAAACTCAAATAGTACAACTAAACTAGAAACAAGTAGGCAGATATATAAATATACACAAAATAGGTAGATCTGCAAAGCAAATAATAATAGCACTAGTGGATGGTAATAAAGGTTGTACCTATAGAAATAATATTTGGAACCTCCACCTCTGTCCTACCAAGAGGGGCATCTGATTGTCAGTGTCTAACTCTTGACTGAGTAGTCAACGTTGAAGGCACAATCATACTTTGTAAGGGACAATCTCTAGAAAAGTGACCAATCACTCCACAACCATTGAAACACAAATAAGCCTTGCTATGATGCATGCTTCCTATCGACTCTAGACGGATACCTAAATTGCTTGGCTGAAAGACACCTCTAACCACCTGGGGACTACCCCTACTACCCTTTGCTACCTGTGAACCACTCCTACTGCCCTGCGCACCACCTCTACCTGCTGGGCATGGAGCCCTGGGAGATAAAACCTACTGACTCTGCTTACTAGAAGGCATGATCATGGGGCAATCCCTAGCCAAGTGCTCACACTCACCGCGCTAGAAACAATCTCTATCAGATGAAGTCTGATGGGAAGATCTCACTGAGACAGACTAGCCACCATGGCCTACATATCCTGAATGCAAACCCAGAGAAACCTAGCCTGTACCATGTCTGATCTGCTCAACATGCTCCACACAACCACCCTCTGAAACCTGTAAAGCCACAAAAACTGGCCTGCTAAACATAAAGCAATAAAATTGATCTCTATTAGCGAGTCCCCTACCTTGAGACTTAGAACCACTGAAACTTCCCTAACAATGATGCCTCTTACCACTACCTCTATATGCCTCATGACATAACCCCCTCTAAAGCCCAAGCTTGATCAACCACCTGGAGAAAGGTAGTCCCAACTTTCACCAAGTGCTCTGTTGCCAAACGGAGTAGTGAAATCAATCCTCCAACAATACCCTAAACTCTCTCAAACTCCATAGGCACAGTCCTAGAAGTCCACCTAATCACCTGGTGAAACCTTGCCTCATACTCCAAAATCGATATGCAACCCTGCAAGAGACCTGGAACATCAAACCTAACTAAAGCACCACTAGAAGAACTGGGTACTGCCTCTACCTGTGATGCTGATACACTCACCAGAAGACTCAAAGTCCTAGCCATGGTGTCCTCAAGAACTGGGGTAGCCATAAATCCTACCAGAGGGTGCACTGGGTCCAAACCCCCTAGATGATGTGGTATGCTCTCACTCGGAAATACTAGGGCTCAAGGAATCACAGAAGCAATAGGCGCGGAAGCCTCGTCGTCACCCGTTGTCGTACTCGTCCTAGGCATCTGAAAAGGAATGGAACAATGAAGTTTAGAAGTTGATAGAGTCAAGAACACACTATAAGGAGCAAAAATAGAGAACTTTTCCTAATAATGCCCTGTAGCCTCCTCCAGACAGGATACGAACATCATCGTACCAATACACGAGACTCTACTTAGACATTTGCTCTTGTACCAACAACATCATTGAACCTAGAGCTCTCATACCAAGTTGTCACGATCCAATTTCTTAGGTCATGGTGGCACCTATAACCCGTTAGTAGGTGAACCAATCCCCATAGCTCGGAATGATTAGTAATGGGCTATTATCTAAACCAGCACGCATAATGTCACGACCCGATTTCTCAGGTCATGATGGCACCCACAACCCCTAGTAGGCAAACCAATTCCCGTAGACCGAAATGGTTAGTAATGGGATACTACCTAATCAATACGCACAATAAGCATAAATAAGCGGAAGCACAATATAAAGATAAGACAACACAGAAGCAATTAACCTGAATATATACATAATGAAACTACATAAACCCCTAGACTTGGTATCGAGAGTACGAAGTTTCTAACAGAATACAAGTGCTAGAAGTAACAAAAAGATAAGTACAACTGTCTCCAATATACAAAAAGTAACAATACAAAAGATGTGATATGGTCAAGCCTCGGTCGTCAGGAGCTCACCCTAGTTTTGATCCACAAAAACCCTTTAAGACCAACCTGGTTACCTGAACCCCAACTGAACCAACCATCTGAACTCGGTTGAAGCTTGCACACTAGGGTTGGGAAAGGCATGTATGAACACACTGTGTTAATGAAAAAATTCCTCAACTATCGAACGAAACCACCCTCGCTAAAACCTGCCATGTTTGAATCAACTGCAAGCGAATAAACTAGGGCAACCTTTCCAAAAAAATCCAAACTCAGACCAAGCCTCTGCAAGGAGTGTGGTAAGCCTACCACGAAGTTCGTAACCATCAGCTAAGCTTCCAACTCTAAGAAACACTGCTGCTACTCTGAATACTCAAACACCATTTGAATTTGAAATCGCCATTCTAATCTCACCTCAAGAAGAAGTCCACCATGCCCTGACTATCATGTCAAAACACCAAATAGGCAAAGGAAAGGGTGTCTAAAATCCAAGGTCGGCATCTAGCTATATAAATTTTGCATAACCCATAAACTAACCTCTTTAGCTCGAATCAACCACTCTACTTTATCAACACACAAACCACCAACTCCGAAGCATACAACACACCAAACTTTTAGTCCATACTGGCTGAGTCTAACCAATACTGGAACACACATAGAAGACAACCCTTAAGGAATAAACTAAATAAGCTTTCAAACTCTCGGCAAACAAGGCGACCATCAGTCTCAAAGTACCATTAGAACCCAAAATAGCCTCGCTAGTCTTAACCTGCACAACCTGACCACACACAATACACCACCGCTGATTCTCTAACTTACGCTACTAAATCTATCCAACCAAGGTAGAATTGACCTTGTACTAACAAGAACACCACTAAGATCTGAAATGTACAGCCTAATACAATGGTTAGCCAAGGACTGGATGTCCAAAACTAACTACCACTCCAAAGCGGAAATAGAGAAGCCAAGCTGCCCGCACCCACTGTCTTCCAGTACAAGGATGTTCCAATCAAAGAGAAGCTTCCATGAACCATCTGATGTAACCTGCTAGCCCACAATTCTAAAACCCAATTATAATTTACCAATGTATGCCTCTGTCAAAACCATAAGTAGACCCATCCTCTGTCGATGAACACTTAGGAACCAGAGCCCACTAGGCTATGAGTATACAAGTCGTCCAATCTGTAGATGCTATTAAAACTCGTGCTGTCAAAGCAAGCTGCCAACACTCAAGCCAATGCAACTCGTGTAACTTTGAATGTACTGAGCATGCAGGATACAAGCTGGATTGAACAATATATATATGTACATGCATCTAAACAATATATATATACACACATAACTGAACATGGAAATAGATATGCTGAAGTAAAACTGAAAGCTGAACTGGATCCAATGACCAAGAATAAATCGTGTAACTGTAACATGCTGAACTGAACTAAATAACTAAAAATCTGAATACATGGTCAATGCAATACTAAAAATAGACTGTGGGAGACACTACTAACTGACATACCCTAAGCTGAGCTAACTATGGGGCCAACCTGTAACCCTGGATAGAAGGGCGTTCATACCTTACCAAGGGTATAAACAATTCTGTCGTGGATCCACTACTGATGTCTACAAGGGACAAGGAGGTGCAGCCTAATCTGACAGCTGAGTCCTTCAAACCTACGGTGGCGCCGTAGTTCTGGGACTTGGGGATTTGCTACTAAGGGTCATAGCCTAAGCTGATAGCTAAGTCCTCATCCCTAGTCCGCTCGATACTAAGTCTACTCCCAACTGAATATAATCTAGCATGAAACTGTAACACTGGATAGCTCAAAATACTGATATAATCTGAGAATGGACATAACCATGCTGTAGGATATGACATTCGAGTTCTGAAATCTGATCATCTGACTGAGTCTGCCTAACAAGTATAATCTATGGAGTACTTAAAATTATAACAAGTTAGGGTTCTGAATTCTTTACATGAACTATACTGATTCTCCAAGAAAGATGGACTAAGCATTATATAATTCCATAGCATCTGAATATCAAGAAATCTCTAAGGTCTATGAACCCTAGGTTTAAGCATTCATGGAGAAACTGAAGAAATTTGACTGAGTGATAGGGACCTAATGGTTGAAAGAAACCCATTAATGAAATCCCACATACCTGGATGAAGATTCTACGGTTGAACCTTTGGAGTCTGAGAGAAACTTGGAAGAAAACCCTCTTTGCCTTGTTCTTGAGAGAGAGCATTCTATTTCTTGAGAGATTTGCTAAGTACGGATAATTTAGGAGTAATGAGGAAAAATAGAGTTAGAGACCCTTTAATTACTCCCAAAATGACTTAGGGGCTGAAATAAAATAACTGGGAAAAGACTGGACTGCCTTCACTTAAAGCTAAAATTTCTGGGAAAACTTGCCGCCGGAAGGGCCACCTGATGAGCGTCGGACCTGCGACGACCTGTCAGCCCTGGCCTCAAAAAGGGGCAGGTGGGGCTGGTCCCCTAGACGTTTCCCACTGGCTGCTCCCACAGCCTGTTGCCTTGGCGATGCCCATGGCGCTAGCCCATCGGGGCAAGGGAGGTTGGGTCAGGGCAGCTGGCCTTCTCTCACGGGCTGCCCGATGGCCCATCAGACTTCTGATGCCTGTCGGGTCCCCTGTCGGATTAGAGCCAGCTAGGAAAGGCTCCTAGTTGCCTCTCACGGGCACCCTGACGGGCCATTTGACCTTCAACGCCCGTGGGTCAGCCCGTGGGGCTTGGCGTGGATGAGATTTTTTTGAGTTTTTCCAATGTTCTGAGTTTTAGAAGCAGGTTTAAATTCTGGAGGGTTACAATATCTCCCCCTTGGGATCATTCGTCCTCAAATAAAGACTGGATAAGCTGAGTTTGGAAGGAAAGAGGTGCAATCCCTACCAACTGAGTACTGGAAACTGATACCTGACTGAACTGAGTTCCATGAACATGCACATAAGCTGAAATGCAAGGTAAACTGATGGAACGAGGTGCTGAGTCAGAATTACACAAAAGTAAACTGAGGGACTGAAGAGGAACTGTTACCTCAAGCTGAAACTGAGTCAGAGGGAAAGAGGTGAGGGTACTTGGACATCATGGCTACTTCTGCTTCCGAAGTAGCTCCCTCTACGGTCTGATTTCTCCACAAAACTTTGACTGAAGCGACATCCTTATTTCTCAACCTACGAACCTGACGGTCAAGAATCTCAACTGGAACCTTCTCATAGGTAAGGCTATCCATCACAACCACACTTTCTAAGGACACATTCGATGTCGGATCACCCACACACTTCTTTAGAAAGGAAATGTGAAAGACTGGATGCACCACTGCTAATTCTGCTGGCAACTCTAACTCATAGGCCACATTACCAATCCTTTTTAGGATTCTGTAAGGACCTACACACCTGGGACTGAGCTTCCCTTTTGTCACGACCCAACCCGTCGTGAGTGGCACCCATAACCCCCGGATGAGCGAACCAATAAAGTTCCATCCTTGCCTAGACTAACACCCTAAAACCAGCAAGCATAAATGAAAATTAGTAATAGAAATAAGATCACTAATCCAAAACTTATCATTAATAATAAACTACGGAAATTTCCCACCTAGGAACTGATAGTCATCGTACCAAACATCATCCAAATCTAGAGTACGGGGATGCACCCCTAAAAAAAAATAGAGAATAGTTCTTAAGTCCGAACAAATGGACTAAAAACTCTAGAGATAATCCCAAGGTAGCTCGAATCATTAGCTCACCTTTGATGATCGGAATCGCCGTTGCTAAATCTGAGGTCAGGTCTCAGCTGCTGGAAGATTTCCTATACTCACCCAAAGAAAGACAAGTAAAGTATCAGTACACCACCACTGTGTATTGGTAGGATCATCAGCCAGTATTCAAGAAAAAAGTATATAAATAGTAGACAAAATCCAGTAACAAGTATGGCAAATATGCAACAATATCACCGGCATATCTAGACTACAGGTCTCTACCTAGCTTGTTACCGCATGAATCCATCTCTTACAGTTCTATTCCACCAACAAGAATAACCATCACCACACGATACCGTCTAGCCTGGACCCACCCTGGATTCCCCTCTAGACAACTACCACAAGAAGTGATTTACCCGGCCTAAACCAAGACCAATTCAACATTCAAACAACAGTTCCTGGCCACTCAAGGACCACCAATAAATAGCACTTTTCAATAACAACCCGGTCCACTCACGAAACAAATATCAAGTATCACATTAGTAAAATAGCCCGGTCCTCTCACGGAACCTATATTAAGTATCACATTAGTAAAACAACCCAGTCCTCTCACGGAACCAATATTAAGTATCACATTAGTAAAACAACACATAATGCATACAACTAATATACAGACCTGTACATTACCCGGATTATACCAAATCCCCAAACCCAGGACACCCATGATCATCCCACCCTTTTCTCGTGCTTTCCCACCATTAATTTTCCTATTCTTATCATTTTTTATGGACAAAATAGGAAATTAAGCAGTCTACGATCATTTTAAAGTACTTAAACCAACATCCAAGAACATACATGTTTGGAACCCCCTTCTTCCCCGAATTCCATCATCCCTAGGTCATTCCAACCTTCCCTAATTTCCCTCCTAGAAATTATACCGCATAGGAAACATAGTACAAAGTGTGGGGAACGGAAACCTTACCTTAGGAACGATTTTTGATGGAGGAACGGAGAAAATTGCCTCAATTCGCCCAGCCCTTCTCCCAAAACTAACTTGTGAAATAGTGATATTTTGAGAGTTGTTTCTACATTAAAACCCTTTGGCCTTCTATAGCGGTCCCCTTTCCACTATAGCAGTCCCACTATAGTGGTCACCCGCCGCTATAGCGGTCTTAAGAGAGTTGACCGCCCCTCGACTGCCGCTATAGCGGTAATTTCTACAGCTAAAGCGGTGGCTGCTATCGCACGTGACAATGCTTGTCATGGGCAGAAAGTTAGTAAATGTGCCAGTTTTGGCCATTTCACAACACACTTGGTTCCCCCGACGTCCCGAAATAACCCTTTTACGTCACACGCGATTCCGGGAGTTCTACTTACCCAAATTTGATTCCGAAAAGTCCCCTAGACTTCTTTATGTCTTGGCTACGTGGAGAACTAATTCAATCCAAGACATCTAAACCCATTTGTACCCGGATTTCCCTAGACTCTACCTCACTCCAAAACTGGCCGAGGCTAGCCTAGTCTAGAATTTCAAACTCCCAAACCTGGAGTTTTCTAACTCTAAAACTTGGCACGATTGGTCTACCCGTAACAACGGACCCGTTCGTTACACCTTTCTTGCCAAACCTCATCATACCCTTCATGGGTGACACTTTCAGGAAAACCCAAACCTCTGAGCTGTCTTAAGCCTGTCTCTGATGAGCTAAACTTTTTCCATAGCCTTATGAACCTAATCTGGTCCAATGAAGGCTGCTGCACCTACTTCAAACCAACTAACAGGTGATCTGCACCAACGCCCATAAAGTGCTTCATATGGGGCCATCCGAATGCTAGAATGGTAGCTATTATTGTAGGCCAACTCTATGAGAGGTAGGTGATCATCCCAACTATCCTTGAAATAGATCACGCAAGCTCTCAATATATCCTCTAAATTCTTAATGGTATGCTCTACCTGACAATCCATCTGCGTATGAAATGCTATGCTGCACTTTACTTGAGTACCAAGACCTTTTTGAAATGACTTCCAGAAGTTAGATGTAAACTGAGGACCTCTATCTTAGATGATAGACAAAGGAACTCCATGTAACTTGACTATCTCACTGACATAGAGTCTGGCATAGTCCTCTGCTGAATCTGTAGTCTTAACTGCCAAAAAGTGAGCTGACTTGGTAATTCTGTATACATGCTCTCAGCATGTCCTCCAATACTTGAATCATCCTCTCCGAATGACCGTTAGTCTGAGGATGGAAGGCTGTGCTAAAGTTGAGTTGTGTACCCAACTCTTCATGTAACTTGACTAGAACTTAGAAGTAAACTGCATACCCCTTTCTGAAATGATGGACAGTGGTACCCCATGCAGTCTTACAATTTTCTTCATGTAGATGTTGTCCAACTGATGCGAGTTATAATCTACCCTGACCAAAATGAAGTAAGCGGACTTGGTCATCCTGTCAACAATGACCCAAATTGAGTCATACTTCCCCAATGTCTTGGGAAGACCCACCACAAAATAAATGGCTATTCTCTCCCACTTCCACTCTGGAATCAACATCTTTTTAAGTAGTCATGCAGGTCTCTGATGTTCATATTTTACCTACTGGAAATTATGACACTTGGACACTAAATCAACTATGTCCCTTTTCATCCCGGGCCACCAGTAATGCTACCTCAAGTTCCTGTACATTTTGGTCACACCCGGATGAATCGAGTACCGTGAACCATGAGCTTCTGTCAGAATTTTCGAAATTATATCATCAACCCGAGGAACACAAATCATCTCCTTGAAATACAATACACCACCAGAGTAACATGACATCTCTGGACTCCCCAGATATCACTTCACCTCGCAACTTGCCCAGTTTTGAGTCCTGAAACTGTTTTGCCTTTATCTCCTCTATGAAAGTGCCCTTGACCTTAATGCTGGCCAACAACCCACCTTGATCTGAGACACCCAAGTGCATGAACTTGGCCTGCAGAGCCTGAATTTCCTTAGCTAGCGGTCTTTTAGACACCCCCAAACAAGCCAAGCTACCCATGCTAATAGTTTTCTGGATCAATGCGTCTGCAACCACATTAGCCTTACCCGGATGGTACTGAATGGTCACATCATAATCCTTCAATAGCTCCATCCACCTTCTTTGCCTCAGATTCAAATCCTTCTGAGTGAAAACATTCTACAGACTGCTATGATCTGTGAATACTGCACACTTAACACCATAAAGATAGTGTCTCCATATTTTCAAAGCAAAAACCACCGCTGCCAACTCTAAATCGTGAGTCGAGTAATTCCTCTCATTCACCTTCAACTGCCTGGATGCATAGGCTACTACATTCCTATCCTGTATCAACACAACACCCAAACCAGAATGTGAAGCATCATAGTTAACAATAAAGTCTTTACCTTCAACCGACAAGGACAATATATGAGCCATGGTAAAAACTGTCTTGAGCTTTTGGAAGCTCTCCTCACACTTATCGAACCACACAAATGGTACCTCCTTATGTGTCAGCCTGGTCAGGTGAGTAGCAATAGAAGCAAAGTCCTTCACAAACATCCAGTAGTACCCCGCGAGCCCAACAAAACTTCTCACCTCTCTGCCATAGAGCTAGGTTGGACACAACTCTTAACTGCCTCAATTTTCTGGAGATCCATCATCACCCCCTTTTCTGACACTACATGCCTAAAAAATGCCACGGAAGTCAACCAAAACTCACACTTAGTGAATTTTGCATAAAGCTTTTGGTGCCTCAAGATGTCCAACACAATGCTAAGATGATTAGCATGCTCCTCCCTACTCTTAGAGTAGATCAAAATATTGTTAATGAACATGATTACAAAAGTATCCAAGTAGGACTTAAACACCCCATTCATTAGACTCGTGAATGCTGCCGGTGCATTGGTCAAACAAAACAACATTACTAGAAACTCGTAATGCCCATACCGAGTCCAAAAAGTAGTTTTTGGAATATCCTCAGGACTAATCTTTAGCTGATGGTACCCCGACCTCAAGTCAATTTTTGAAAACACCGATGCACCCTGAAGCTAGTCAAATAAATCATCTATTCGGGATAAAGGATACTTATTCTGGATGGTCACCTTGTTCAACTGTCTGTAGTCTATGCACATCTGCATACTACCATCCTTCCTTTTCACAAACAAAACCAGAGCCCCCCAAGGTGAAGCACTGGGACATATGAATCCTTTATCTAGGAGTTCCTGCAGCTGAGTCTTAAGTTCCCTTAACTCTGCTGGAGCCATTCTATACGTCGAAATAGAGATGGGATGAGTGCCTGGCTCCAAATCAATGCAAAAATCTATATCCCTGTCCGGAGGCATACCAGGCAAATCCGCTGGAAACACCTCTACAAATTCGGACACCACCATAACTGACTCAATAGAAGGGGACTCCACACTATCTTCCCGGAGATGAGCCAAGAAGGCTAGACACCCCATTCCCACTAGCTTCCTAGCCTGAACAAACGATATAATCTTAACTGTCTTAGGCCTCTATACACCTTCCCATTCTAATCAATCCTTACCTGAAATTTCTAGAGTCACAGTCTTGGTGTTACAGTTTAATACATCATGATAGGGAGATAGCCAGGTCAAACCCAAGATAATATAAAAATCAGCCATATCCAGAATCACTAAATCTACCCAAGTACGTAGCCCCACAAATACCACAGAACAGTCAAGATACACATGAGTCACAATCACCAACTCTCCAACCGGGGTAGATACATGGATAGGGGAATCAAGGATATCGCAATTCAAATTCAGACCCAATGCAAAAGTAACAGACTCATAAGAATATGTAGATCCTGGGTCAAATAATCTGAGGCCATTTTATAAAAGACAAGAATAGTACCTGTGATCAACGCATCTGAGGCTTCCACCTCACTCCTTCCTGGATAAGCATAGCAATGTGCCCGATCATTAATCCGAGCAACTTCACAGGCCGACTGCACTGCACCCCTACTTGCGCCGCCGTTCCCTCAGTCTCCCTGGCCTCCCTGGAAATTACCTCACCCACTAGTGGACGACCCCTAACATTACCACATCTGCCTGCCGGAACCACTGCCCTAGTATGCTGCTGACCCTGATTACCTGCCTGCCTATATAGACACCCCCTCTTAAAATGGCCCAAATCACCATGATGGAAAGCAACCACGGTCCAAAGTAGGTCTACTAGCTGATGTATAAGATGCCCCCCGGCCTCTAGCAGCTGAAGGCTGAGCTCACTGACAACCATTTGTAGTTGCTGGCAGAGCTAACTGAATAGGATGGGAAGAGTAAGACTGCTGATGCTGGACCCTGGAGTATGAACCACCAAAATTTCCCTCATTCCGGGGCCTTTTGGCTAAAGCCTTAGCCTGCCCCGCTTGCCTAACTCCCTCAATGTTCTTCACATAGTCCACCATATCATTAAAACCCTTCCCTGAAGAAGTCATGTTCACCGACAGTACCTGCAGATCACTATGCAGACCCTTGACAAACAACCGGACCCGTTCCTCCTTGGAACCCAACATCTGCGTAGCAAAGAGAGACAACATATGGAACTTAGCCTCATAAGCTGAGACCGATATGTTACCCTGCTCCAAGTTCAAAAACTCATCCTTCTTCCGGTCCCTCAAAGTATGGGGAACATACTTATCTAGAAACAAGGCATGGAATTGCTCCCAAGTCAGTGGAGGTAAGACAGATGACCGACACTCAACATGAGACCTCCAGCACTTCTTGGCATCACCCTGCAGCTTAAAAGTGACAAACTCTACCCCATGCTGACGTACAATACCCAACTTGTGCAACCTCTCATAACAATCCAAGATGAACTCATAGGCATCCTCCTAGTCTGTACCCTGAAACATTGGAGGTTTCGGCTTAAGGAACTTAGTTAGCATCTCATGCTCATTACCTGTCATCACTGGGCCTAACATTGGCCTGAGAAGATCATTTGTGCCTGAAGCCGCATCCATCTTTTGTGTAGTAGTAACTGTTGGCTGAGTATCCAAGGCATGATTCGCATAAGCTGCGGGTATGGCTCCATCACCAACCAACCCACTCAAAATATCCCAAGCCTGCCTGAAAGCCTCTGGTGTCATAGAAGGCCTGCACCCCCAACCGGTGCCACCTCCTCCTGAGCTCCTCCATCTTCTACCACTACTTTTTCTGTATCCGCAGCCACAGGATCCTGAGGTGGGGGATGGGTTACCTCATATGCAGCAGCAGCAACTTGAGCTCCACCCCTGGTGGGTACGGCTCCAGCTCGTCCCCTGCCCTTCACCTATCTCTACCATGAACTGCCGGGCCCACTGTTGGGACCGCTGGCCTTGCTCCATTATTCCTTGTAGTAACCATCTGTGGACAGAAGAGTGAATGAAGTTAGATACCAATTCGTATCACCATATACCAATTGGAATCGAGTTATAGCATTAAGGAAAAGAAAGAAGAGATAGTTTTTCCTAAAGCCCCATAGCCTCTCGAGGAAAAGTACGGACGTGTCCGCACCGTTCTGCAAGACTCTACTAGACCTGTTTGGTACAACGAGATCAACGAACCTAGGATCTGATACCATCTTTGTCATGTCCCAACCTATTGTGAGTGGCACCCACCCAACCCCTGGATGAGCGAACCAATAGAGTTCCACCCTTGCCTAGACTAACAGCCTAAAACCAGCAAGCATAAATGAAAACTAGCAATAGAAATAAGATCACTAATCCAAAACTTATCATTAATAATAAACTGCAGAAATTTCCCTTCTAGCAAATGAAAGTCATCATACCAAACATCAACCAAATCTAGAGTACGGGGATGCAACCTCAAACAAAAATAGAGAATAGTTCTTAAGTTCAAACAAATGGACTAAAAACTCTAGAGATAATCCCAAGGTAGCTCGAATCATTAGCTCACCCTTGATGATCGGAATTGCCGGTGCTAAATCTGAGGTCTCGTCTCAGCCGCTGGAAGATTTCCTATACTCACCAAAAGAAAGACAAGTGCAGTATCAGTACACCACCACTGTGTACTGGTAGGATCATCATCCAGTATTCAAGAAAACAATATATAAATAGTACACAAAATCCAGTAACAAGTATGGAAAACATGCAACAATATCACCAGCATCTCTAGACTACAGGTCTCTACCTAGCTTGTTACCGCATGAATCCATATCTTACAGTTCTATTCCACCAACAAGAATAACCATCACCATAACATACCGTCTAGCCTTGACCCACCCTGGATTCCCCTCTAGACAACTACCACAAGAA
>QJPP01003134.1:0-70055 GCA_003996215.1 Jaltomata sinuosa | reverse complement strand
GTATCAGAACATGTATCAAGATAGAGACCCAGTCTCGATATCAAGATAGAGACCCAGTCTCGAATATGCATGCCCAGACACTGTCCAGGACTAAAAATAGTAGGAAAATATCTCAAAAACCCCTCCAAGGGTACCCGGGCGTAGCCGGGTCTAAACAATAAAAAGTCATCTCAGGTGCTCGGTCCAACCGAGACTAAAAATCATCTCAAGTAACAAGAAAACTCAACTAGCACCCCGGCCCTGCCGAGTCTAGCGAAAATCATAAAACTGATGATTTTAAACATAATTTTACTTTCTTGCCCAAAAATCTCCACACGTGAAATCAACCATTTCCAAATCATTTCCATCAAAAACGGGCCCCCCGGGCCATGCAAGGTTTAGAAAACAGTGCCAGTAGGCCCGAAGCCAAAACCACAGTAAAACACGGATAAAACCTCTTTATATGCATGGAAATGATAGTGATCACACGACATAGCTGCCCCGCAGCTCACAATCAACCTATCGACCCTGCACAGGCCCACAGCTACTCAGCAAGCATAACCAGCCTAGAAGGATAATTCTATGCCCGGAACTCGCGGACATTCCCAAAATCCCACCTTCTATGTTCCAGAGTCAACAAGGCCTCACAGGACCACAAGGGTAAATAAAATGTATCCGCAAATACTACAAGCAACGGAGGAATAAAAATAGGCGGACATGAATAAAGCGGTCGCGGTCTGTGGTACCAACCTAATAAACCAACCTAAGGATGCCCATTAATACAATTTTATTTTATATATACCGAGTCTAGGGAAAATAAACCGTAACCTACCTGTCGTCCGACGACAAGCTGCTGGAACAACGATGTCCAAGCTCGTACCACTCCAAGAAAAACCAAAACTAAATCGGAATCGGAATCGGATTTGGGCTTGAATAACTTGACGTAGATAATTGCTTTTCTATTTTCCGTGATCAAATATAAGAGCAACCAAGAATAAAATGCTTTCTCCACCAACAAATCCCTGTCCGCCTAATATCTATATCCGTAAGGATATGGGTTAACTATTAAGAACAATTGCTAACTATGCTGCCAACTCTAAATGCCACTACTCAATATACTAGTGCTGCCTTCATCCTCCACTTACACGTGGGGGTGGAGGTGGCAACCAATTTCTCTCCGTTAGGTATATACCCGGATATTGCATAAATTCGTGGTAAAATAAATATAATATTTTAAATATACCATAATTCATAGAAAATCATTTCAAACAAAACCTACTATATTATAATAATAACTTTCAATATAGCTAAATTTACTATCTCCATTAAAATATTACGGAGTATAAAAACCTTATAAAATAAATACATATACAATTATATTGTAACAAAATATTTTTCATAAACCTTTAGAATATTTTGAAAAGGCAATAATAATATAATTTTTACCAAATTCAATTTTTAAATAAAATATTTTCAAATACGCACGATGCTGATAGAACTCTTAAGTTTAGGCTCGTAATTCGCCAACGCACGATTTTGATACTCAGAATTCCCTCGGGATCCCCCCTTATGTTTTATTACTGTTTCGGAACTGAAACGGCATTTTAAAATGTGAAATCGAGGCTTAAATCGAGTTTAACCCGACCCGGTTCGCGACCCGGTTCGCAACCCGTTTTCTGCCAGACAGTCCGCGGTAAAACAGTCATAACTCTTTACTCCGAGATCCGTTGGACGTGAGGTTTTATGCGTTGGAAACTAGACTCGTAGACCTTCGATTTGGTATCTCGGGGGACATCTAACTCTTTATATATTGGGAGAAAAGCTCCGAGACATTTGACCCAAGGTTCAGAAAATTTGTTAAAGGTCTTACGCTATCTTTTGTCGATTTGCTTGACTTCAAAACTTAAACGTGGGAATGACCGGAAGGGTTATTACATGATCGAATATAATGTTATTGATATGCTATGGTATGAGGGAATTAATTGATAAAAAGCAAAGCATAAAAATGAATATGAATGGTATTACCATGACCACCTATTCGCAAAATAAAATAAGATATAAAACATTAGTTTTACATGCACTAAAAGACATAAGGATAGTAGAAGTAAAAATAATTATATGGGAAAAGATATTTAATGAAAATTCCCAATGGTATGGAATAGATCTAGAAAGATTAAATATAGATGACGATTGAAAAATATATTCAGATCTAGAAATAACAGATTCAGATTAATGATAAATTACGAATACTTACGATACTGGTACGAAACTAAAGTAGACATAACCCTTCTAGGATACTTGATAAAAGAAAATATAGAAATGTATCAAAGAACTCAAGATATAAAATATCTAGAATATATTCTGGAAAACATAAAAGAAATAATCAGATTAATTCCACTAGTAGAAAATTATTATTGGAAAATATAGTATGCTAGGACCACTTAGGACCACACCCCCCAACATAGATTCTTTACAAGTTCCTGCAAATATATTACTATTAAGTCTATTTTGTCTATGTCTCAATTCTTGTCTTTTTACTATAATTATTTCATTAAGCTTTTGTCTGTGTTTGTTATCGTTATCAGTCATTGTTTCTTTAAGTATTTGATATATTTATATTCTATTTTAGATATGGTATCTATTAATTTATTTAATTTTTCGTTATCAGTTTTTGTAATATTAAGTTGTTTATATTCCGGATATAAATTCTTTAATTTTCTTTTCAATTTTCTTATCTTCTTTCTAGTATGTTTCAAATCATCCATAGCTCTGATACCAATGTTGGGGGACCATGCTGCTGACTAGCTTTAATTAGCTTTGAACTAAATGGTTCTGGTAATTTTGTAAAATATAATTTCCTTACTTCTTTTGCTTCTTCTGGCGTATATGTTCCTCTGTAATAATATTCTCTAAATACACATGTATATTCATCTATGAAACATACTAGAAAGAAGATAAGAAAATTGAAAAGAAAATTAAAGAATTTATATCCGGAATATAAACAACTTAATATTACAAAAACTGATACCGAAAAATTAAATAAATTAATAGATACCATATCTAAAATAGAATATAAATATATCAAATACTTAAAGAAACAATGACTGATAATGATAACAAACACAGACAAAAGCTTAATGAAATAATTATAGTAAAAAGACAAGAATTGAGACATAGACAAAATAGGCCTTTTGTATTTATATTGGGATTTATATCTTTTGAATTTTCCTCGTTTTCTATTCTTTTTATAGTAATTATCTTTACATCCAAATTGGGGTGCTATTTTATCCTTACAACATGATAGATTTTTTATTATGGATTTTTCCATTTTCATTTTTTCCCTATATTTCTCACATATATCTGAATACCATTTTTGTAAAAATCTTATTCTTGCTTATTATATCCTTGTAAGCTCTGGGTAATATAATCTTCTGTTGGATCGGTAGTAGTTTTGGATCTCGGGTTTTTATTTAGAAAGGTTTGTAGTTTGTGGATATTTTCTATGTATGCTCTGGTGATATGGTTGTATGTCTTTTTATCTTGGTTCAGGCTGTCTCTATATGTATTTACTTGTGGTGGTGTAAATGGGGTTTTTTGGGATTTTGGTATATATGGTGTGTCAAATAGTTTATTCAAGTTTGTATTGACATATCTTTTTTCTTCTTTTGAGGTGCTACCTGAGGTGCTACCTGCAGCTGCATGAAGTAAATAATTGTTATGGGTCCTATCTTTATAACTTGGATGACTGGTTTAATCTCGTCATATAATATTTCGGCAAAAATACCTATAATAAATAAGAGAATAATAAATAAGGAAATACAAGTAATACAGGCTAAAGAACCAATAAAATATGTACATCTAGGAGGAACGGAAATATTAATAAAAGCATGTTTTAGAGAAGGTATAGATACACCTATAGAAATATATTTAGCAGATGACAAAATAATTGAACCTATAGAAAAAAGTATAATAAGTGCAGTAAAAGGTTTTTGGGTAATTATACTATTTTCATCAATTAATTCTATTTTTACTTTGGTTTTATGTTTTTCCCATCCTCTAATATCTCGGCTGGTGCTGAGTAAGCTCTTATATAAAACAATGTTCCTTTAGTTATTCTTTTATATTGCATAAAAGCTTTATGTAATTCTGGTAATGTGGCTATTTCTTCTCCTGTTTTTGTATATACTGTATTAATTATAGCAGGTTGCTACTAGATTTGCATTCGTTTTTGGTAGGGCAATTAGCTTATTATATCCTTGTAAGCTCTGGGTAATATAATCTTCTGTTGGATCGGTAGTAGTTTTGGATCTCGGGTTTTTATTTAGAAAGGTTTGTAGTTTGTGGATATTTTCTATGTATGCTCTGGTTATATGGTTGTATATCTTTTTATCTTGGTTCAGGCTGTCTCTATATGTATTTACTTGTGGTGGTGTAAATGGGGTTTTTTGGGATTTTGGTATATATGGTGTGTCAAATAGTTTATTCAAGTTTGTATTGACATATCTTTTTTCTTCTTTTGAGGTGCTACCTGAGGTGCTACCTACGGCTGCATGAAGTAAATAATTGTTATGGGTTTTTCGGTGTTTCCCATCGTCACCTTGTATCTCTGGAAGTTTTATGTCTTCCGATTGACATAGCTCCGCATTTTTGCAGTCATGCTGCTGACTAGCTTTAATTAGTTGTATCTCTTTATTTATGTTATCGACTTCTCTACAAAGAGTAGTCATAACTTTGACTAAATCTTCCATAGTAGTCTCCTCAGTTTGGATAAAAGGAAGTGAGAAAATTACCCAGAAATTAGAAAATATAAAAACAAATGAGCATAAAATAGAACTAATTATATTTGCTATAGATAAACTAAAAATCATTCAGGGAAAAGTAGAATGGTTATTGACTATAGAAATTTAAATGCCAAAACTAAAACATACAATTATCCAATACCTAATAAGATATTAAAAATAAGACAAGTCCAAGGATATAATTATTTTAGTAAATTTGATTGTAAATCAGGCTTTTACCACCTTCTTTACATAATTTACAGATGTTCAAAAATAGTTTACATATCTGTCGATTTTATCTTCGCGGAATCTGCGTGCTATCTTCTTATTCTAGCTGTACGTCTGGGATTATATTATCTTCGCCTTGGCATCTGGAGCATTGATGATCTGGATATTTGAGACTAATTGTTTTGCAGTATCTAGTCATCATTTCTGCTGATATAAAATCTTTTCTAATAGCTCTCGTTATAGGTTGCTGTTCCGGCTTTAACAGGCTTAGTGCCCATTGCCTTATCTCTTCCATATCTGCTATCCTTTCTTCTCTGCAGTTGGAGTAGATCATGGTTTGTTCGCGTGCATAGTAACTCCAAACTGGATTTTTAGATAATTTGACGTTAATTCATTTAAAATTGTAGCTAGTCCAATAACTCTTTTTCCTGCATAAAACTCCGGTATTGAGACCTTTGGTATCTCTTCTTGTTCCTCTATCTGATCTAGAAATAACAAATTCAGATTAATGATAAATTACGAATACTTACGATATTGGTACGAAACTAAAGTAGACATAACCCTGCTAGGAAACTTGATAAAAGAAAATATAGAAATGTATCAAAGAACTCAAGATATAAAATATCTAGAATATATTCTGGAAAACATAAAAGAAATAATCAGATTAATTCCACTAGTAGAAAATTATTATTGGAAAATATAGTATGCTAGGACCACTTAGGACCACACCCCCCAACAACCATTCTACTTTTTCCTCTTTTTTGTTCGCTATGTTTATTTACTATAAATGCTGGGCTAGTATGTTTGCTATTACTTTCTTGTATATATTTATTTTCTAATAATTCTTCTATGTGCATTTTGAATTCTTTTAGATCATCAAAATTGTATTTGAGAGGTTTTTGGGTAGTTATACTATTTTCATCAATTAATTCTATTTTTACTTTGGTTTTATGTTTTTCCCGTTGTATCTCTTTATTTATGTAATCGACTTCTCTACAAAGAGTAGTCATAACTTTGAGTAAATCTTCCATAGTAGTCTCCTCAGTTTGGATAAAAGGAACTGAGAAAATTACCCAGAAATTAGAAAATATAAAAACAAATGAGCATAAAATAGAACTAATTATATTTGCTATAGATAAACTAAAAATCATTCAGGGAAAAGTAGAATGGTTATTGACTATAGAAATTTAAATGCCAAAACTAAAACATACAATTATCCAATACCTAATAAGATATTAAAAATAAGACAAGTCCAAGGATATAATTATTTTAGTAAATTTGATTGTAAATCAGGCTTTTACCACCTTCTTTACATAATTTACAGATGTTCAAAAA
This sequence comes from Jaltomata sinuosa, assembly GCA_003996215.1. Classification (NCBI taxonomy): domain Eukaryota; kingdom Viridiplantae; phylum Streptophyta; class Magnoliopsida; order Solanales; family Solanaceae; genus Jaltomata; species Jaltomata sinuosa. The sequence continues at coordinate 63,735 of QJPP01003134.1, read as the reverse complement.
TAGTTTACATATCTGTCGATTTTATCTTCGCGGAATCTGCGTGCTATCTTCTTATTCCAGCTGTACGTCTGGGATTATATTATCTTCGCCTTGGCATCTGGAGCATTGATGATCTGGATATTTGAGACTAATTGTTTTGCAGTATCTAGTCATCATTTCTGCTGATATAAAATCTTTTGTAATAGCTCTCGTTATAGGTTGCTGTTCCGGCTTTAACAGGCTTAGTGCCCATTGCCTTATCTCTTCCATATCTGCTATCCTTTCTTCTCTGCAGTTGGAGTAGATCATGGTTTGTTCGCGTGCATAGTAACTCCAAACTGGATTTTTAGATAATTTGACGTTAATTCATTTAAAATTGTAGCTAGTCCAATAACTCTTTTTCCTGCATAAAACTCCGGTATTGAGACCTTTGGTATCTCTTCTTGTTCCTCTATCTGATCTAGAAATAACAAATTCAGATTAATGATAAATTACGAATACTTACGATATTGGTACGAAACTAAAGTAGACATAACCCTGCTAGGAAACTTGATAAAAGAAAATATAGAAATGTATCAAAGAACTCAAGATATAAAATATCTAGAATATATTCTGGAAAACATAAAAGAAATAATCAGATTAATTCCACTAGTAGAAAATTATTATTGGAAAATATAGTATGCTAGGACCACTTAGGACCACACCCCCCAACAACCATTCTACTTTTTCCTCTTTTTTGTTCGCTATGTTTATTTACTATAAATGCTGGGCTAGTATGTTTGCTATTACTTTCTTGTATATATTTATTTTCTAATAATTCTTCTATGTGCATTTTGAATTCTTTTAGATCATCAAAATTGTATTTGAGAGGTTTTTGGGTAGTTATACTATTTTCATCAATTAATTCTATTTTTACTTTGGTTTTATGTTTTTCCCGTTGTATCTCTTTATTTATGTAATCGACTTCTCTACAAAGAGTAGTCATAACTTTGAGTAAATCTTCCATAGTAGTCTCCTCAGTTTGGATAAAAGGAAGTGAGAAAATTACCCAGAAATTAGAAAATATAAAAACAAATGAGCATAAAATAGAACTAATTATATTTGCTATAGATAAACTAAAAATCATTCAGGGAAAAGTAGAATGGTTATTGACTATAGAAATTTAAATGCCAAAACTAAAACATACAATTATCCAATACCTAATAAGATATTAAAAATAAGACAAGTCCAAGGATATAATTATTTTAGTAAATTTGATTGTAAATCAGGCTTTTACCACCTTCTTTACATAATTTACAGATGTTCAAAAATAGTTTACATATCTGTCGATTTTATCTTCGCGGAATCTGCGTGCTATCTTCTTATTCTAGCTGTACGTCTGGGATTATATTATCTTCGCCTTGGCATCTGGAGCATTGATGATCTGGATATTTGAGACTAATTGTTTTGCAGTATCTAGTCATCATTTCTGCTGATATAAAATCTTTTCTAATAGCTCTCGTTATAGGTTGCTGTTCCGGCTTTAACAGGCTTAGTGCCCATTGCCTTATCTCTTCCATATCTGCTATCCTTTCTTCTCTGCAGTTGGAGTAGATCATGGTTTGTTCGCGTGCATAGTAACTCCAAACTGGATTTTTAGATAATTTGACGTTAATTCATTTAAAATTGTAGCTAGTCCAATAACTCTTTTTCCTGCATAAAACTCCGGTATTGAGACCTTTGGTATCTCTTCTTGTTCCTCTATCTGATCTAGAAATAACAAATTCAGATTAATGATAAATTACGAATACTTACGATATTGGTACGAAACTAAAGTAGACATAACCCTGCTAGGAAACTTGATAAAAGAAAATATAGAAATGTATCAAAGAACTCAAGATATAAAATATCTAGAATATATTCTGGAAAACATAAAAGAAATATCAGATTATCCACTAGTAGAAAATTTATTTTGGAAAACTATAGTATGCTAGGACCACTTTTAGACCACACCCCCATATCAACCATTCTACTTTTTCCTCTTTTTTGTTCGCTATGTTTATTTACTATAAATGCTGGGCTAGTATGTTTGCTATTACTTTCTTGTATATATTTATTTTCTAATAATTCTTCTATGTGCATTTTGAATTCTTTTAGATCATCAAAATTGTATTTGAGAGGTTTTTGGGTAGTTATACTATTTTCATCAATTAATTCTATTTTTACTTTGGTTTTATGTTTTTCCCGTTGTATCTCTTTATTTATGTTATCGAGTTCTCTACAAAGAGTAGTCATAACTTTGAGTAAATCTTCCATAGTAGTCTCCTCAGTTTGAGTAGCTTTGTCTTGATATGTAATCTGCAATTGTATTTTTGTCAGTACATATCACTTCGATTGTAAATGTGAAATTTCTGGTAATTTTGTAAAATATAATTTCCTTACTTCTTTTGCTTCTTCTGGCGTATATGTTCTTCTGTAATAATATTCTCTAAATACACATGTATATTCATCTATGTAACACATATTACATATTGTTAATTTTAACATTAAATTTCTGTTTAATTGTTTATCTTTATTTTGTTCTTCTGTTTCTGTGGTTGTGCTGCTAAATTCATTTCGTATTGCCATTTCATATTTATTTAGAATTTCCATAGCTGTAGTTGCTGTTTTACCGTCTATAGTTTTATTGCTTCTTAATGTGTTTATGCTCTCTTCTGATAAGTTGTGTATTAATAGAAAACGAGGAAAATTCAAAAGATATAAATCCCAATATAAATACAAAAGGCCTAGACGAAGGTATTATGTAAGAAATTTTAACAATAAAAGACCATATAAACCAAAAAAGAAAATAACTGAATGTACATGCTATAATTGTGGAAAATTAGCATACTATATTTTCCAATAATAATTTTCTACTAGTGGAATTAATCTGATTATTTCTTTTATGTTTTCCAGAATATATTCTAGATATTTTATATTTTGAGTTCTTTGATACATTTCTATATTTTCTTTTATCAAGTTTCCTAGCAGGGTTATGTCTACTTTAGTTTCGTACCAGTATCGTAAGTATTCGTAATTTATCATTAATCTGAATCTGTTATTTCTAGATCTGAATATATTTTCCAATCGTCATCTATATTTAATCTTTCTAGATCTATTCCATACCATTGGGAATTTTCATTAAATATCTTTTCCCATATAATTCTTTTTACTTCTACTATCCTTATGTCTTTTAGTGCATGTAAAACTAATGTTTTATATCTTATTTTATTTTGCGAATAGGTGGTAATGGTAATACCATTCATATTCATTTTTATGCTTTGCTTTTTATCAATTATTTACTTCATGCAGCTGCAAGTAGCACCTCAGGTAGCACCAAGGTTTGAGGTACTATCGTCGAGCCATGATGTAAAATCAAGCACTTCTTGGGAGGCAACTTAAGTATTTTTGCTTTATTTATTTTTGTTAACTTTTGTTGTTTTTGATTTTTTTAGGAATGCATGAGGAGGAAAAATGATCAGGTGGAAAAATGAGACAAAAAGAGGGACATACAGACGGCCGTGAGGTTTGCACATGCAATTGTGCACATCGCACAGGCTACCATAGCCAAAAATAGTGAACTAAAAGAAAATTTTAAAGTTAGAGGTGATGTGCGCTAAGTTGTGCATTTCACACAAGCCCAAGTGCACATCACACCTCCTCTGAATCACCAAATAGAAAGCTGGGCCAATTTTGGACATGAAATCACCTGGTGTGAGGTGACATGCCATCCGTACAAGGGCTTGTGAAAACCGCATGTCACGGCACTCCAAGGTAAGTTTTAAATTTTGTTTGACCTACTAATTGACCGATGCGATCTGGAGACTGACCCGGTGACTTTTCTTCTTCTTTATCTCTTTTTAATCTGCCACCTTCTTCTTCTTTCTTCTACTTTCTCACAAAACTTCCCCAATTCTCTCTCAAAATCTTGCACAAATCCTTCACACTCCCCCAAATCTTCTCCTCTCCTATACCAACACCCTCTATCGCCACAACACTGGTCGTCGCCGTCGTCGTCTCTGGTGGGACTTATTGGGTCTCCATTGTTACACCTTTAGAAGCTCCAATTTTGTTTCCATTCCTATATTCTTCACTTGTTGTAAGTTCTCTGACTTAAATACTTGTTTTTATGTTGATTGGGAACTCATATTGTGAAGCATGCTCCTTAGAATTGACATGTTGATTTTGGGTGAGATTTGAAAATTTTCGTTCCCCAATTTTGGGTTATGTTGTTGATTTTGCATAGAATTAACTTGGTAGAACTTGATTTATGATGATGCATGTAGATTGTAGTATGTTTTACCCTTAAAAATTTGTGTTTCGGGTGAAGTCTGAGTAACCCAATTGTGTTGGTGCATTATTTGGCCCTATGATAGATTGGGTGACATCATTCTTAAGGAAAAATCATCATCTTCCTGAAGTTTTTGTTAAAAATTGTTGTTTAGGGCTAAAATTGCTACTACCATTGTGCGCATGTGCTATTTTGATTAATTATGCTTGTTGGGCTGATGTTCTTGAAGGGTTGAAAATTGTTGTTGAATGAATATGCATATTGGTTTGAAATTGAAGGCTTGATATTCCTAATGATAGATGGGTAACAACCTTCTTAAGGGAAGTCGTTAAGCTCTTCTTGTGTCTTGAATGTTTTGATGGATTCTGGGGAACTCTGAGTACCCAGATGATTTGGTGAGGTCTTTTGCATGTTTATCCCCCTTGTTATATATTGGTATGATGCTTATTGACAGTGCATTCCAAAAGTATTATTCTGTGAACCACATGCTTAACACACAAGAAGATAAGGAATTCAAAATTATATGTGTTTTCTTGTGCGTTTTGCATACGGAGCACAAACATCTACATGCGAAATGCACATGTCACCACACACCCCATTTTGAGGCTACCAGTTCACTGGAATGGGAGGCAAAGTGTCATGTGACATGCACTTTGGGTGGTGCGATTCGCATAGTCCTTCCCACCCCAGACTAGAAACCATTCTAGGTTTCTGGTAGCTCATGCAAAGGAACGTGCGACACATATAATGCCTGGTGTGGTTCGCACGAGTTACCTATTTAATTTTTCTTCTTTTGCTGCATTTTATTTCTTTTAACTAACTCTTGTAGCATTTCCTTCTTTCATGTGATGCAAGCACATGGTGAGTACAAGCATAAGGCCTACACTAACATCCATTTGGAGGATCATGGCTCCAAGCAAGAATCATCGGAACAGCCGTGCCACGAATCAAACTTCAACATCCACAAATTTGGGTACCCCTGTGCAAAAGGAGGGGCTTTCTGAATCAGAAATCCAATTCATCATCGAGGGAATAGAGTCCTACTATATCAAGTTTCAGGAGGAGCAACCATTCTTGGAAGAGATAGGGTTTGATGTGGAAGCCTTTGAATCTGATTTCCAAAACATCCCCAAGCAGTTTAAGTTAAGGGCTTGGGACCTCCTTGCTAAGACCCCGGGTCCATATTTCCCCAAGTTGGTGCAGGAATTCTATGCCTCATATCGGGATAGGCAAGAAATTTTAAAGCATAAGGGCTCAACAAGCAAGCTCCCGTGCCTTGATTCCGTTTGGGTGAGGGGCAAGGAAATCGATATTACACCAGCGGCTATCTATTTTTCCATATGGCATGATGAATCAATTCCAAAGTCAATGTATTTGGAACGTATGTCTACAAAAGATTAAAAAATATGAGTGGGTTGCGGGTATCATTGTTGAAAAAACTCCTCTTTGGTCCATCTCAAAAGGACCCATCTATAGATCATATCTCAAATTTGAAACTCGGATGTGGTTAGATTTTATGTGCACGTGACTCATCCCTACTGGTCACAAAACTAAGGTGACTATAGAGGTCACCATTATCATTGCTTATGTCATGTGTAGCCTCCAGTTAAATGAAGGGGAGATCATAGCTGAACAAATGAAGCAAAGAGCTAGACACAAGACCACATCCATCGCTTTTCCTGTTCTCATTAACAATCTGTGTTTCCAAGCAAACTGCCCCCAGCTCTATTCATTGGAGAAAATTAGCCAAGCTACTGGAATGGTTCAATTGGATACAAGGCGTGACAAAAATGCCCTGTATGTCAAGAAAAGAAACCTTGCTCAAACTCCAAGTGCCATGGGAGGTAATACAGATGCCGAGACTGTAACTCATGATAAATTGGACTTTCCGTCCCTATCTCAAGAAGCCTTAAACACTATCTACATGGCCCCCTAAACCATATCTACTTCAGGTAATTTCCTTAAACTTTCTCAGCTTTTTCACCATAATGAGGAGCACTTCTGAAAAGTGGCTACGGACATCCCAAGCTTGATCTAATCCGCCATCAAATCGGCTTTGAAGCCACTAGTGTCAAGTGTGAGCAAGCTTTGTGCTAGGGTGGACACCATGGAAGAAGATGTTAATGATCTTAAGAAAGTGATACCTCATGTTGCACCAAGAATATCTAATTGGGATCTTAATCTACTGGCCCCGAATTCCATGTCCTTTTTTAGGAATGCTAGCCCTCCCGATGATTGGTGCATGGGTTGGGATCTGAATGATGAAGAAGGAACATATAAGATTCATGAAGAGATTGAACTTTTCAGGAAGGCCCCCGATGCTTCATCATCTTCCATCAAAACATACTCGGAGCCTTCCATGTCTTATGAGAGAGAATGGGGTCCACAACTGAGGTTTTCTTACCAAAAGTTGATGACTTGTGAGGATAAGTGGGAGATTGTGGAATCATCCGGCCTCTTCTAGGTCAGATGGGACCCATCGATCCCATCAGTCGAGGGATTTCATATAGACCCAACACATGTATACATTCCTCCACCGGCTTTACCGGAACCTCAACCTCAAGAAGGCATCATCGTCACCATTAGTATCACTAGGGAGTTTTTTTACTCATTCTTATTTGTATAATTTTATTTGTGCATCGAGGGCTATGCATACTTTTAGTTTGGGGAGGGGGTATCTAATTAATTGATCACTCACCTTGTGCTTGATACTTATTAAGGTTTGTTGATTAATGCTTAATTGTGCCCTTGCCGGCTTCATGTTCAGAAATTTTCGATTGTGTTACCGGGTTAGTCTTACACGATTCCATTGTCTCACTATCCATGTTGTCATGCCCTGAGGCTACCCCCTAGATGCAACACAGTGCTTAGTGTCACTAGTGACCCCAAGATAATCCCTGGTCTAGCATAACTAAGCATTTCAGAATAAAACCATAATTGTGCGAAAGCTAACATGTTTAAAATGAATGTGGGAAAAACAATAATCCAATAATCATTTGAGTATATAAGAAGATCTGATAAAGGTATAAATTGATACTGACTACAGAAGCTGAAACTAATACTATGTCTAAAAGCCTCTAACTGAAGTGAGTTGATGGGTCAAACCCCCAGCAAACTCAAAAGGCCTGTAAACTAAAAATAAAGACTGAGTAAGTAAGTATAACTATGTCCTCAAACTATAAGGACTCACCACTGAGTTGCTGAGTAAGGACTGGAGGATCATACTAAATGCGGTCTTGATACTGAGTGCCTAAACCTACATCATGATAAGATGGAGCACAAAAGTATGCGTCAGTACTTGGAATGTACTGAGCATGCAGGATATATGAAAAGTTATATGTATAAGTAATGAACATGAATAATTTAATGAGCATGAAACCGAAAGATAAGGCGATAAAATGACCAAGTATTTAACTTGAGCTGTAACATGCTGAACTGAACTGAATAAACTGAATATTGAAATACAAGGTCAATGCAAATGCTAAATTTGAACTGTGGGAGCTACTATTAACTCACATACCCCAAGCTGAGCTAACTGTAGGGCCAACCTATAACCCTTGTTGGGAGGGTGTTCATACCTGTCCAAGGGTACAAACATAATCTGGCATGGATCCACTAATCTGATGTCAAACAAGGGACTAGGGTATCAAGCCAAAACTGACGGGTCAGCCTTCATCCCTTCGTTCTTTTGGTGCTAAGACTACTCCAAACTGATTATACAAGCAACAAATGCAACTGATATACTGGATAACTCAATGACTGATTTATTCTGAGAATGCATATTATACTGAAAGCTGAGAGCATTCTAACCATGAGATATAACTGTCTGAATTATCTGACTAGCATGCATAAATTTTAAATTCCTAAAATTAACAACATACTAGGGTTGTAGAATTTTAAGTATATAACTATTTTAGATTCCCAAAAAATCATATAATGGGTTCCATACATAACAATGAAAAACTAAGATATAATGAGTTCATGGAACCCGAGGTCTGAAGATCTAACTGAAACTGAAGAAAATGGGTTGTATCTAGGGAATCAATAGGTGAAAGGAACCCAATGGTGAAATACCACATACCTGGAAGAATATTCTACAGTGGAATTCCTGGATTGAAGCTTGAACCTTGAAGAAACCCTCTGTTAGTTTTTAGAAGAAGAACACTCTTTTTTCTCCTATTCTTGCTAAGTATCTATTTATTTTTTGGGGAAATGAGGGAATAAAAGTAAAAATCTCTTTAATTACTCCCAAAACAATTAAGGGTCAGAGTTAAAAAGTAAGAGAAAAAACTAGAATGTCCTTTGAATTAATTAAGAAAACTTGTGGGAAAAAATGCGACTCAGGTTCCACGGACAGGTTCTACAGTCTGTGGATGCTTCCACGAATAGGTTCCATGGTCCATGGATGCTTCCACAGCCCGTAGAACCCTGCCTTGGTTCCTGGTCCTTTTTTTCATACTGTAGGTCTGAGTTTCACGAGTCCATTCCATGACTCGTGGATCATTCCACGGTTCGTGTAAATAGGTTATGATTTCATTGGGACAATTGGGTCTCAGGTCTGAGTTCCACGAGTGGAATCCACGACTCGTGGATCATTCTATGGTTCATGGTTCTGACTCTTGGTCTTGACCCCAACTTGACCAATCTATGTTCTGAGTTCCACTAGCCTAGTCCATTACTCGTGGACTATTCCATGGCTCGTGGATCTGACTGGTACTTAGTCAGATTTATTTTCTGATCTTTCTGAGCTGGTTCTAGGCTTAGAATTTCTAGGGTGTTACAATATCCTCCTTGGGATCATTCGTCCTCGAATGAAGATTAAACAAGCTTAATTAGGAGGGAAGAGCTGCAATCCCTACAAATTGAGTTCTAGAAGGTGATATCTAACTGGATTGGGTTCTAAGGACATGAAAGTATGCTGAAAGTGCTGGATTAGCTACAGAAACATGATACTGAGACTAAAATGCATGAGATTAAATTAGGAAAATGGATAGGGACTATTACCTTAAGCTGAAGCTTGATTGGCAAAAAACAGGTGAAGGTACTTGGCCATCATAGTTGCTTCTTCTTCCTAAGTAGCATTCTCAATGGAGTGATTCCTCCAAAGTACTTTCACTGAGGCAACCTCCTTATTTCTCAACCTATGAACCTGATGATCAACAAGGTAATGTGGAAGACTGGATGAATTGCTGCTAGTTCCGCTGGAAACTCTAACTCATAAGCCACATTACCGACCCTCTTCAGGATTCTGTAAGGACCTACAAATCTGGGACTGAGCTTCCCTTTCTTGCCGAATATCATCACACCCTTCATGAGTGATACTTTCAGGAAAACCCACTCATCAACCTCAAACTCCAAATCCCTTCTCCTCACATCTGCATAGGACTTCCGATGACTCTGAGCTATTTTCAGCCTTTCCCTAATAAGTTGAACCTTCTCCATAGATTTATGAACCGAATCTGGTCAAATCAAGGTAGCTTCACCTACTTCAAACTAACCAATCGATAATCTACACCTATTCCTATAGAGTGCCTCATACGGTGCCATCGGAATACTGGAATGAAAACTATTATTGTAGGCGAACTTTATGAGAGATAAGTGATCATCCCAACTACCCTTGAAATCGATCACACAAGTTCTCAACATGTCCTCTATGGTTTGAATGGTACGATCTGCCTGACGATCCATCTGCAGATTAAATGTTGTGTTGAGGTTTACCTGAGTACCAAAACCTTTATGAAATGATCTCCAAAAATAAGATTTAAACTGAGTACCCCTATATGAGATGATAGACAAAGGAACCCAATGCAACCTTAATACCTCACTGATGTAGAGTCTGGCATAATCTTCTGTTGAATCTGTAGTCTTAACTGCTAAGAAGTGGTTGATTTAGTCACCCCATCCACAATCACCCAAATAGAGTCATGTTATCTGCGAGTTCGAGGCAAACCTGTAATGAAATCCATGTTTATTACTTCCCACTTCCAAGTAGGAATGTTAATATCTTGAGTCACACCTCCTGGTCTCTGATGTTCTACTTTCACCTGCTGACAATTGGGACACTTGGCCACAAAATCTGCAATGTCCCTCTTTATACCATTCCACCAATAGACTTCCCGTAGATCACACTATATCTTAGTGGAACCAAGATGAATGAAATATCTGGAACTATGGGCCTCTATCAGAATCTGCTGCCTCAACTCATCCACATTAGGAACATATAAATGACCCTGGTAGCAAAGCACACTATCTCCCCCTTGGGAGAAAACCTCTACCCTTTGCTGATGAACTACAACCTTTAACTAAAGTACGATGGGATCACTGTCTTATTTCTCTTTCACCTTAACTACTAATGAAGATTCTGACCCATTCTAGATTATCACACCACCATATGCCATATCCGTAAGGAAAACTCCCAAGAGAGCAAGCCTATGAACAATCTTTGCTAATTCTTTCTTCTTTTCCTCAACATGAGGCACACTACCCGTGGACAGTTGATGAGCGCTCAAATCATGCTCTCAAAAGTTGGAGGTCACGGTGATCATGCAGCAAAACAAAATTTATAGTTCCTAATGAGTGTCGGGATCGTACCCAAGGGACTTGGAGTAGCTAAATAGAGATTGTATCGAGTTGAATTCAAAACAAAAGTAAATGCTCAAAATATAAAGTAAAAGTATGGGGGAATTGGGATGTTTTCACTACAATCACAATTCAAATAAAAAGCAATAAAACTAAAGCGGGTGTACTAAGTTGACTAGACGACTAGGGATGCATATCCGATGGGGCTTTAGTTATGGGATAGGGGTATTATCAATTCATACTTATTCTTGTGTAATGACGTAAGTAGCATTGGTCATGCGTAAGAATTGCTTATCTCTCGATCAACAATCTTATATTCAATGATCTTGGTTAGAGCATCATCAATTTGATCAATAAACAACCAATCTAACCTTACGAGGTCACACAATCTCTAGCTTAGACCCTTAAATGAGTGATTCCATTTATAAGAGCTATCTCTAGCCTCAAATCTGAGTGGAATCTCAAGTTCCCACTAGTAAATTCACATCTAAAACTATGAAATCCTTTCTCAAGCAATCCCATAGTCAAGTAATGAAAATTAATGTTTGCAACCACCTATTTTAGGATTAAAACTTTGTGAAATTACTAGACCCATATCAATTAAGAAATTATAAGCAAGGAAATAACACCTACACCCATTTGTTAAACATCCATCATCAATGCACCCCTAGACAAGAGAAATTAGCCACTCATAGCAAGAGAGAAAGATATACCAGCTGGGTAAGTCAAAATCTCTTCCATTAGAGCTGAATCTCAAGTTCTAGATTCAATTTGAGCATACAAGTGTTAACCAAGAGAATTAGATTGAAACCCTCTTCTCAATGGAGGTGAAAACTAGTCTCCAAGCAAAAAGCTCTTCAGAATATTCATGAGTGAGAAAAGTTATTTACAATTGTCCCTAATTTGGCCTTTTATAGTTTCCCAAAACATCACTAAAAATTAGGACAAAAATGACCTTCGGGAGGTGTGCGGCGTGATGTGCCGTTCACATGTTGTGATGTGCGCATCGCACACTGCCTTCAGTTAAACCAGTGACTTTAGCTATCTTTTGGAGCTCTGTGCGAAGGTGGTGCAGTTTGCACCTTGAGATGTGTGTGTCGCACAGTGACCGCACCCCTTAATAGACTTTTCAGGAAAATTACAGCTCTATGCGGAGGAGGTGCGGTTCACACCTCCTCTTGTGCGTGTCACAGAGCCACCTCATCTTCAGTCAGAATCTTCAGCTTTTCCAAACGCTTCACACTTCACTCCTTTTAAGCTCTTTTTGGGTCCATTTCCTTGTTTATCATCATCTATCAAATGTACCTGCATAGACATAAATAAAGTCCATAAGAACCTCTAAATCTAATCAAAACATAGTAATAATTCATGGATGTAGGCTCAATAAGTTGGTAGAGTACTGACTTATCAAACCCCCCAAACTTGAACTATTGCTTGTCCTCAAGCAAGATACTCACAAGACAAGGAATGAATTGTGCTCTAGGCTCAATCAACGCACAAAAGACTACTCTACACTAAAAATTAAGAAAATGAATAAGCAAAATACTTAAACAAATGACTCAACTACTATGCTCATCTCAATTTGAACCACCATAAATTCAAGGCAATTGATCATTTCAAAACCTTTTCCAAAAGGACATCATTTCTCATTCAAAATCAAGGGAATTTTTCTATTCAAAACAAGACATTTAAGCTTCTCAAGTCATTGGCATGGAACATCAAGGTTTACCTCGAGACTCGCCACACAACTTATCTCATTCATTCCTCTCAATTGAAATAGACACTCTATGTTTCAACTCGAGTGCATGATGCCACTCACCGTAAGAGAGAATCCCACTCACAATCATTCAATTCACAAAACATGAGATTATAGGAGAACCAAGAAGACTCTCACTCTCTCAAGGAAGTTCAAGTGCATACGCATCGAACCATAGGCTTGCCCTTCATATATATCGCCACTAATATAGGGTGGCCAAGCTCGGAATCACCAAAGACTTGCGGGTTATGATGTTGGCCAGGGCTAAGGTGAGGATATCATTTGGTTCAAGTGACTACACCTCCCTAATGCTATTTTTTCTCATTTCGAACACCGCTCACATTTTTCGACTTCAACTTCACCTTATTTCTCCCTCTCACAACCCAAGATTTACCCTTTTGACTCATGATCCTTCAGACTCCTCATACCACCTTCACTTGGTAGCACCTAAATTTACTTTTTAATTTGCTCATTGGATTGATGTTTTGGAGCAATTTTCAATTCGGAATTAAGGTGTTACCTTGCACTTGAAGTGCACTTTTTTTCTTCTTCTTATTTGATCACATGCACCCCCAAACTTAGGCATTTGCCTATGTTATCTTTTGCCCCCCCCCTCAAAATTTAGGCTTTTATCCTACAATTCATTTTCAAGCAATTAGGGAGGATGGGTGCCAAAATAGAGGTTCCAAAAAGGTTAAGGTGTTACAAGGTGCCAAAGAACGGTCACAAGCTCAAAGGGGTTCACTAGGATTTGATGTCGTGGGAAGTCATTTGGGTGAAGTGGCTATCAAAAAGGACCTAGGGTCATCTTCTAAGCTTGGTCACACCTAGATTTTTTCCTTGAATCACATTTGGAGCAAGTTCTAGACGACACTTATGCACAAGAATAATGGTAAAGCCTCACCACGCAAGGCATCATGCCACAAGACCTCTTTCATTAGTCTCATAATCAATTAGGGCAAATGATTTTTGACAAGCTATTCCGATTTCATCACACACTCGTTTATGAGTCAATCAAGACAAAGTGAGAGTGTGCAAGTCATGACAAGAGAATGCTTTTCCTCAAAAATTCATTTCCTTTCTTCCTTTTATTTTCAAAATAATTTGCCACGAGAAATTTTTTGGTGGGACCATTTCGAGACAAGCAGCTACAGACTCAATTCTAAACTAAAACTTGGCATTTTCCCTTAAGAAAGTTGCCTCTCAATCTATCATAGGGAAACACCAACCCGGTTCGAAACAAAAACAAAAGAAAACTAAAAGAAAATAATCAAAACTCTTAGAGTTTATTTCTAAACTACTATTAACAAGGCGATATCCAAATTTCGCACTCATGATCAGTTCAACACAAGCCTCGGCGTAGGCCATTAGCGCATTTGCAAAGCACGGGTTATAAGACAATGGAGCATGTAAGACCAACCTGGCAACACAATCTTAATCAACAAAAATCAAGCCTGGCAAGGGCACACATAAGCTCAGAATAAAAAATAAAAAAACATAACAAAAAGGTCCCTGCGAGGGCAATAAACATCACAATCATCCAAATATGCCCAACAAAGCAGAATGTCAATGAGGCCCAACAAGGGCAATAAAATATCTCAAGACCACTCACAGGCACCAACCAAAATCAAGTAAAGCCACTCCCTCCCCATAAAAGGAGCATTGCCCTCAATGCTCTTAGTGCAATGGGAATAAGTGGTGGAACTCCCTGGACGACTAGGCCTCATCATCATCATCATCTGCAGCTGTCTCCTCATCTGAGGCTCTCTCACTCGGACCAGCACCACCCTTTCAGGAGTGCGCAAAAAGTGTGGAGTCATGGACAACCCTCTGAAAATCCAGATCTTGATCATCCCCCAACTCTTGATCCTCATTTCCAGGCAACTCCTCATCTACATAGGCTTCAAACAAGCTATCCAAAGGTCTAGGAATGGAACGAAGTAGAGGTAAGGTAGTCAGATCTGCTTCTACCACCGGAGCTTTGCCTTTGGCTTTGTCAATATCTCTCTGGAGTGTTGTGATTGCCCCCTCCATGACATCAACTCTCTTACACAGTATGTTCAACCTATCCACCACCCCCTAAACTGCACTCTTGACAACCTTGTTTATCATACCGAGTAGCTTAGCAGCTAGGTCAGCAATCTGCTTCTCATGGCTATGAGTTTTGTTCACCATGTCTTGAAGGCTACTTCTGGTCATCGAGGGGGCTGGGGCATGTGTACGTGCCTCAAAAGTATCGTTCGAGGAGTATGAAGCATCCACTATAGAATCAATATTATCACTCGCAGCCTCCACTGATGCCTCAGTCCTTTGCCTCTTAAATTTGGGGTCATCACTGTCAGTTTTCTTATCAAGATCAATCACCCCCACAACATAGGTGACTTTGTTGCAAATGAGGTAGGGAATCTATGCCTTTGCACATAACTTGATAATCAACACTGTGAAAGGGAATTCATCCTTGCCCCTGCGCGCTTTTCTCCGAATAACCATGGCTGTAATTTCTCTAAAATTCACATATTCTCCAATCATGATTGCAACAACTAGAATGGCACCCTCCAGAGTTATTTTCTGATTATTTTGAGAGGGGAGGAACCTCTTACGGACTAGATCATACCACAGTCGAGCTTCAAAGTGCAGAGTTCATCTCAGGATATCACCCTCCACAGTGGACAAAAGAGGAACATCTTGAGTAATGATGGAGGATGTTTCCTGAAATGGCTTTGAGTTAGCCATCAACTTAGCCATGAGGGTTGGCGCAGGGTCAATTGGGTGTCCCCAATAGATAGCATGATGGCAACGGGGGTGATGCTAACTCTCTTGCCCCTGACTATGACTGAATCCAGGTTGGGAAATTTCTCTACAGGCCCATTATATCCTTTGGAGTGCTGTGTAGCCTGATAAGCCATGAATAACACCCGCACAACTTCCTTATAGTACCCGTCGGGTACATCTTGAAAGGGGTGCCACTCTCATTTAGCAAATTGCCGGTGTATGTTAGGTAGCTCATTTCCGACTTCTCCCAAGTTAAAACTTTGCTCCTCATTGAATCCTCTATCTTTGTCTTGCTTGTAGAAGGCTTTCAAGCCCTTTACCCCAAAGCGGAGCCTTGCTTCTTCAGCAGCAAACCTTTGCCTAGATTGTCTTCCCGTGTTTCTCCTGCTAGAAGACATGTTCATTATCCATAGATTGTGAGCCAAAACACAAACAAAACCTAAGAAGAAGTTAACAAACTACAAAGGATGGAATGCAACAGATTAGAAAAACAAAGTAGGTAACTGCTGGCTTATGCGGACCATATGTGAAATGCACCAGCAATAGTACGCGTCGCATGTGCTTTCGCATAAGCAAACAAAAACCTACATGGATTTTTCATCGAGGTGCAAAGCTGGTGCGATTTTCACCATCCAAAGTGTGTGTCGCGCCAGGAGTCGCCCCTTAGATCAGTGACTGGCTCTATCTTTTAAACTTGGTGCGATGCCTCATGCGACCCACACATTAAGATCTATGCATCTCATGCAAAACGCACAAAGGGACAATTGGAATTTTTTGTTCTTTGTGTTCTTGTGAATTCCGCATGTGATCCATACAATAAGATGTGCTTAGGCACTGGGCACCGCGCAACAACCCAATCAACATTAAACAAAAGGGACAAGGGATCTCATGACCATAACTTCCGGGTACTCAGGCTTCCCCAGATTTTCATTGACATAATAATAAGCAAGAAAGGAACTCAATGACTTTCCTTAAGATGGACGTTACCCCGTCTATCATCGAGAACATCAAGACCTCACTTGCATAACGGACACCAATAATTTTGGCAACAATTAACCCCCCTCCCCGCACAAGATTATGCACCCCAAATAGAATGCTTAATAAAACTCATGGGTATACAATCAGCAAAATTCAACCTCCATAACAAATTTTCGCAAAAACCTCATGACAAATGATGATTTGCCCTTAAGAATAACGTAGCCCAATCTATCATCGGGCTAAATTATTCATTCATCACAAGTGGGTTACTCAGACTTCACCCCAGCATATAATTCAAGGCTAAAAACCACTACCAATCAACATGCATTACCAAAATTAAAGTTCTACCAAGTTGACACATAGCAAAATCATCAATACAACTTAGAATTGGGTACCCAAAATTTTTGGATCTCACCCAAAATCAACATGGCAATTCTACTAACCATGCTTCACAATATGAGTTCTCAACCTTCCTAAAAACAAGTATTTAATATCGGGGAACTTACCACAATTGAAGATTATGAAGAGAGGAGTGAAAATTGAAGCTTTTTGTTCTTCAACAATAGTGACCCAAGAAACCTTCCCAGAGAAATGACGACAGCAGTGATGATGGAGTAGTGGAGATGGTTGGGTGAGAGAAGAAGAAGATTTTAGGGAAGTTTGAGGGATTTAAAGAGAGTTTTGGGAGAAATTTTTTAGGGTTTGAGGATAAAGATGGTGGAAGACGAAGAGAAGAGGTTGTTTTAAAGGAAAAAGAAGAAGAAAGGTTGGCCGGATCATCTCTGGGTCAGGTTGGTCAATGAGTTAGGTCAATTAAAATTCAAACTTACCGCTTGTGTGTCACGACATGCGATTCACACCAAACAAGGTGCGGACCGCATGATATATCGCACATGCCCCTTTTTTCTCCCCTGGGTTTGCCAGGCATCTGTATCACCATGCGATTGGAGGTGCGATATGCACTTTGGATCATGCAGTCCGCATAGCCCAGCGGACGTTGCCTCAAATTTTTCAAATTTCCTTCAGGCCTTTTGCTTTGGCATGCGGTGTATTGTGCAGTCCGCACAGTCCGCCGCACAACCTATTTTTGCCCTGCTTTCCCTTGTTCATTTTTCTATTTATGCATTCCCTACAAAAACACCAAAAATAACAAAAGATAACCAAAAAAACTAAAGAAACTTGGGTTGCCTCCCAAGCAGCGCTTGATTTAACGTCGCGGCATGACGATCCTACCTCAATCAATCTTGGGTTAGCGATAGTGTCGCTAGGTAACATCTCTATCATCCTCAGGTTCATTTGGCTTGAGAGGTGCTTCATTTGGGCCTGAAGATGCTTGATTGAGGCTGAGTGGGAGCTCACAGTTTGGTGAAGTGTTGAGACCTCACTCTTTAGCTCGCTCACTCCCATATTTATGGTATCCACCTTCTTAAGAACAAAGGACAACATGTCCTCCAACTTGGAATGGTCGGGGTTTCTTGTGCCCAGTTGGTAGAGAGAGTCTACCTTATTTGGAGGGATACAGGGATTCGAACTCCGGTGATTGAAATAATCACCATCCTTGTGTCTATCCCGCAAATTTCTGTCTCTTTCTTTGTCTCGAATCCAACCTTGGTTCTCCTCTCTCAGGTAATAATACCGAGGATGAGGACCCACTGACACAAAACATAGCTTTCCATCAACAATAGTCATGATCTCATCATCACTAGCTTTGATTTCCGGTGTACTCACAACATTCACCATCTTAGCACCACCAGCTCGCATTATATGCTTGGCCATCAAATTAATTTGTGTCATCATTTTAGCCATTGTCTCATCATGATCCTCATCCTTCTTCCTTATTTTATTAACCAAGATGGATGAGGGTCCTCCCGAGGTTGGTATATCCGCTTCTCTTGTATGCCAAGTTTGATTGGTCTTCGTTATTTGCTCTAACAAAGTCGAGGCAATGAGAAACTCTAAGTCCATGAAGGTACCACCTCCAACATTGTCAGCCACCAATTTATTCATAGAGTTCAATGATCGATAGAAACTTTATAGCAGCACATTGTTTGACAACTCATGATTTGGACACAAGAGAATCTTCTTTTTAAATCTTAATCAAACCTCATGAAGAGGCTCATCCAAGAGTTGCCTAAAGTTGGTGATCTCATATCTTAACTGCATCATTCGAGATGGAGGAAAGAACCTCAATGTAAATGCTTCAACCAAATCATCCCAAGAGGTGATGGAGTCACCCGGCAATTCCTCCAACCATGTTGTGGCTTCCCCCATCAAGGAAAAGGGGAATAGGCATAATCAGATGTATTCTTGGGAGATATGTTGAAAGATGAACGGTTGGCATATCTCCATAAAATTTCGAATATGCCAGTTGGAATCTTCATGGGCTGCTCCACCAAATAGGCCCTTCATTTGGATTAAGTGGAGCATGGTGCTAGTCACATGAAAGACAACATTTCCCACCGTGGGGAGTAGGCAGATTGAACCTACACCCCCTTGCATCATAGTCTCAGCCTCATCAGCCTCTATGAAGCCATAAATTCTCTTGTTATCGTCGGCCTCATTCATAGGCTAGCCTGCTCACACAACACAAACAATAAATGAAAGTAAAAGAAACAAGTACTCTCAAGGTGACTTCAAAACAACAATAAAAAATAGCTAACAACTCAAGTACCCGGTAGCGGTGCCATTTTTTATGAATGCTCAAATCGTGCTCTCCAAAGTTAGAGGTCACGGTGATCGTGTAGAAAAACAAAATTTATAGTTCGCAACGAGTGTCGGGGTCGTACCCAAGGGACTTGGAGTAGCTAAATAGATATTGTACTGAGTTGAATTCAAAATAAGAGTAAATGCTTAAAATATAAAGTAATAGGATGGGAGAATTGGGATGTTGTCACTACAATAACAATTTAATTAAAAAGCAATAAAATGAAAGCGGGTGTACCAAGTTGACTAGACGACTAGGGATGCATATCCGATGGGGCTTTAGTTATGTGATAGGGTGATTATAAATTCATACTGATTCTTTCTGAATGACGTAAGTAGCATTGGTCATGGGTAAGAATTGCTTATCTCTCGATCAACAATCTTATATCCAATGATCTTGGTTAGAGCATCATCAGTTTGATCAATAAACAACCAATCTAAGCTTGGGGAGGTCACACTATCTCTAGTTTAGACCCTTAAATGAGTGATTTCATCGATAAAAGCTATCTCTAGCCTCAAATCTTAGTGGAATCCCAAGTTCCCACTAGTAAATTCACATCTAAAACTTTGAAATCCTTTCTCAAGCAAGCACATAGTCAAGTAATGAAAATTAGTGTTTGCAACCACCAATTTTAGGATTAAAACTTGGTGAAATTACTAGAACTATGTCAATTAATTAATTATAAGCAAGAGTAAATAACAACCGCACCTATTTGTTAAACACCCATAATCAATTCACCCCTAGACAAGAGAAATTAGCCACTCATAGAAAGAGAGCTGGCTTAAGTAAAAATCTCTTCCATTAGAGCTGAATCTCAAGTTCAAGATTCAATTTGAGCATACAAGTGTTAACCAAGAGAATCAGATTTAAACCCTCTTCTCAATGGAGGTGAAAACTTAGTCTCTAAGCAAAAAGCTCTTCAAAATATTCAAGAGTGAGAAAAGTTATTTACAATTATGCCTAATTCAGCCTTTTATAGTTTCCCAAAACTTCACTAAAAAGTAAGACAAAAATTCCCTTCGGGAGGTGTACGACACCACGTGTAATTTGCATGTTGTGATGTGCGCATTGCACACTACCTTTAGTTGAACCAGTGACTTCATCTATCTTTGGGAGCTCCGTGCGAAGGGGGTGCAGTTCGCACATTGAGATGTGCGCGTCGCACAGTGACTGCACCCCTTAATAGACTCTTTAGGAAAGGTACAACTCTATGTGAAGGAGGTGCAGTTCGTACCTCAGCTTGTGCATGTCACACAACCACCGCATCTTCAGTTAGAATCTTCAGCTTTTCCGAACTTTTCACACTTCACTCTTTTTGAGCTCTTTTTGGGTCCATTTTCTTGTTTATCATCATCTATCATAAGTACATGCATAGACATTAATAAAGGCCATAAGAACCTCTAAATCAATTCAAAACATAGCAATAATTCATGGATGTAGGCTCAATAAATTGGTAGATTACCGACTTCTCAACAGACTGAGTGCATCAGCCACTACATTGGCCTTACCCGGATGCTAAAGCACATTTATATCATAGTCTTTGAGGAACTCAAGCCACCTCCTCTGACAAAGATTCAACTCTTTTTGGGTGAACACATACTGGATGCTCTTATGATATGTGAACACATCCATATGAACACCATACAAGTACTGTCTCAAAATCTTTAGGGCAAAAACAACTGTTGCAAGCTCAACATCATGAGTCGGTTAGTTCTTCTCATGAATCTTAAGCTGTCTAGAGGTATAAGATATTACCTTACCATGTTGCATTAAAACATATCCCAAGTCGACTCTCGATGCATCACAATATACCACAAAACCATCTAAACCCTCTAGAAGAGTCAAAACAGGAGCTATAGTCAACCTAGTCTTCAACTCTAGGAAGTTTTTCTCACATTTATCTGACCATTGGAACTTAACCTTCTTCTGAGTCAATCTGGTCAATGGGTTAGCTATGGATGAAAATCCTTCAACAAACCTCTTGTAGTAACCAGCCAAATCTAAGAAGCTTCTGATGTCTGTCAGAGAGGTGGGTCTGGGCCAGTTCTTAACAGCCTCTATCTTCTGCAAATCAACTCTGATTCCTTCACTAGACAACACATGACCAAGGAAAGTGACTGACCTCAACCAGAATTCACACTTATTGAACTTAGTCAATAACTGGCTATCCTTGATATTTTGCAGAACAACCTTCAAATGATTCACATGTTCTTCCTTGCTTCGAGAATATATAAATATATCATCAATGAAGACGGTGATGAATATGTCCAAATACTACTTGAACACCATGTTCATCAAATTCATAAAAGCTACAGGAGCATTTATTAGTCCAAAAGATATAATTACAAATTCATAGTGACCATACAAAGTTCAGAAGGCTGTCTTCAGAATGTCATAATCTCTGACTCTTAGCTGATGATAGCCCGACCTGTGGTCTATCTTAGAGAAACAACTGGCACCCTGAAGCTGGTCAAACAAGTCATCAATCTAGGGGATGGGATACTTATTCTTGTTTGTGACCTTGTTCAACTGACAGTAGTCGATACACATTCTTAGAGAACCATCTTTCTTATGCACAAAAAGGACTGCAGCACCCCATGAAGAGATATTGGGCCTGATAAAGGCCTTATCTAGAAGGTCTTTAAACTTTTCCTTCAATTTCTTAAGCTCAGCTGGAGCCATTCTGTAAGGTGGAATTGAGATAGGCTAGGTATCTGGAAAGAGATATATTTTAAATTCGATTTCCCTTTCAGGAGGAACTCTGGGAAGATATTTTGGAAACACTTCTGGGAATTCGTTAACCATTGAGATAGACTCAAGAGTTGGGTATCGGAATCTGAATCCTTAACCTGAACAAGATGATAGATATACCCTTTGATATCTGGCCTTAAGGTCGAGATAAACCAACCTACAGGCACCGAGGTATTACCCTTCCACTCTAAGACTGGTTCATTTGGAAACTAAAACTAAACAATCCTAGTGCTATAATCAACTGAGGCATAATAGGAATGTTAAAAATCCATGCCTAGAATAACATCAAAGTCAGTCATTTCTAACTCTACAAGATCGGCTGAGGTGACTTTTTGGGAAACTGTGATAGGGAAATTTTTGTATACCCATCTAACTATAACTGGGTTACCAAAAGAAGTAGACACTGAGTAGGGTTCTGGGAGGATTTTTGGACTAACACCAAATCCTAATACTATATAGGGAGTCACAAAAGAAACTGTAGCTCCAAGATCCAATAATGCATAAACATCAAGATGAAAGACTCGTAACGTACCCGTGACTATATCGGGAGAATCCTCCTGATCATGTAAAGTCTTAAGAGCATAGAGACTATTTTGGCACTGACCACCACCTACACTAGAAGAGGTACCCTGCTGAGTAAGGAAACCTGTTGGAGCTGCTGTAGAATTAGCCTGGTTCTGTGGGTGAGTATACATGACCTTCTAAGTAGTCACTGGACAATCCTTCATTGTGGTTCCTACAATACTTTCTGCAAACGGGATGAGTACGCCCACTAGTGACACTACCTTGGGACTTAGAGACTGGCGCCCTATCCTATCGATCCTTTATGAACTTAAGCACTAGGGAACTAGAAGAAGATGGGGATGGAGCTGAAGATTTCTAGAGGAATTGAGAGTGGTTACCACCATCTGACCTCTGCTAAGAATAGATGAAGTCACATGTTCTAGATCTCTTATTGTCTCCTCCCTTCTCTTTGATCTTTTCCTCTTCAATTTGTTGGGCCTGAGTCATCAACCTGGATATATCCATCTCCTATAGCAGCATAGTGGTCCTACACTCCTTGACCATATCATCAAACATACCAGACACAAACTTACTCATACGGGATCTGGAATCTGCTACAATAGCCAGAGCATACTTAGACAAATGAATAAACTTAAGAGAGTACTCCTTCATGCTCATATCATTTTGTATTAAGTTGATGAACTCTTGAACCTTGGCTTTCCTTAATTCAAGTGGGAAAAACCTGTCCAAAAATTTAGTCTTGATGTGATTCCAATCTTCTGGGCTTGCATTAGCACTTTGAAAATCCTTCCACTGCTGATACCAGGTATGAGCCACTCCTTACAGCTGGTAAGCGGCTAAGTCTGCACTATTGACCAGAGTGACACCCCTAATATCTGTCACCTTCTGAATGTCCTCCAAAAATTCTTATGGATCCTCCTCAGACTTGGAACCATGAAACTCTAGGAGATTCATTTGAGTGAAATCTAAGACTCTAGCTGTTGCGAAGTTATTCTGAGGTGGGGCTGGTGCCATAACCTGCTAGTTCACTTGATCTATGTGGTCATGGCCTAGGCAAGCACCTGAAAGGCAACCTTGAACTCTACATGAGTGACTTGCTCTTTCAGAGGGTCTATTAGAGCTGGCGGTGTTTGCTGATTTCCATTTTTGTTTCTATTCCCCCTTCCATTTGCTCTTTTAGGAGGCATTTTCTGTAATGCATAGAACCTGAGTTAGAAGGAGATTAAGTAGAGTTCATACTCTAAAGCATGAGATGGAAAAGAAAGAAGTGAAGTTTTTCCTAATGACATCTTATAGACTCTCTCTCATAAGTGTGGCGCGCTTCACACCCATTAAAAAGACTCTACTAGATGCAGCTTTCAGACACCCTAGGACACTTGAACCTTATGCTCTGATACCAAGTTTATCACTCCCCAAGGCTACCCCCTAGATGCAACACGGTGCTTAGTGTCACAAGTGACCCCAAGAGACCCATGGTCTGGCATAACTAAGCATTTCAGAATATAACATTTACTGTGCAAAAGCTAACAGGTTTAAAATGAATAAGTGGGAAAAACAATAATCCAATAATCATTTGAGTATATAAGAAGATTCGATATAGGTCTAAATCGATACTGACTGCAGAAGCTAAAACTAATACTATATCTGAAAGCCTCTAATTGAAGTGAGTTACTGGGACAAACCCCCAGCTTACTCCAAAGTTCTGTAAGCTAAAAATAATAACTAAGTAAGTAAGCATGACTATGTCCTCAGACTATGAAGACTCACCACTGAGCTGTTGAGTAAGGACTAGAGGATCGTACTAAATGCGGTCTGGATACTGGGTGTCTGAACCTGCATCATGATAAGATGTAGAACAAAAGTATGCGTCAGTACTTGGAATGTACTGAGCATGCAGGATATATGCAAAGCTGTATGTATAAGTATTGAACATTAATAATATAATGAGCATGAAATTGAAAGATAAGTTTATGCAATGACCAAGTATTTAACAAGAGATGTAACATGATAAACTGAACTGAATAAATTGAATACTAAAATACAAGGTCAATGCAAATACTAAATCTGAACTGTGAGAGCTACTGTTAACCGACATACCCCAAGCTGAGCTAATTAAGGGACCAACTTGTAACCTTAGCTGGGAGGGTGTTCATACCTTGCCAAGGGTACAAATATAATCTGGAGTGGATCCACTAATCTGATGTCTAATAAGGAACTAGGATGTCAATCCTAGACTTATGGGTGACCCTTTTTAGAACCTACAGTTGCACCGTAGTTCTGGGACTTAGGGACTACTACTAAAGGTCTCAGCCTAAACTAACAGATGAGTTTTCATACCTTCATCCACTCGGTGCTAAGCCTACTCCCAACTGATTATACAAGAACCAAATGTAATTGATATACTGGATAACTCAAAGACAAATTTATTCTGAGAATGCATAATACTAATGCTGAAAGCTGAGAGCATTCTGATCATGAGATATAACTGCCTGGATTATCTGACTATCATGCATGAATTTAAAATTCCTAAAACAACATACTTGGGTTGTAGAATATGAGTATATACCTATCTTAGATTCCAATGAAATCATATAATGGGTTCCATACATAACAATGAAAAACTGAGATATAATGAGTTCATGGAACCCTAGGTCTGAAGAACTAACAGAAACTAAAGAAACTGGGCTGTATTTAGGGACTCAATGGGTGAAAGGAACCCAATGATGAAATTCCACATACCTGAAAGAAGATTCTACTGTGGAATTCCTGGATTGAAGCTTGAACCTTGAAGAAACCCTCTGTTAGTTTTGAGAAGAAGAACACTTTTTTTCTCCTATTCTTGCTAAGTGTCGCTTTATTTTTTGGGGGAATAAGGGAATAAAAGTAAAAATATCTTTAATTACTCCCAAAACAATTAAGGTTCAGAGTTTAAAAGGTATGAAAAAGACTAGAATGTTCCTAGAATTAGTCAAGAAAATTGTTGGGAAAAATCGCGACTCGGGTTCCATGGATAGGTTGCATGGTCAGTGGATTCTTCCACAGTCCGTAGAACCCTGTCATGGTTCCTACGCCATTTTTTCATGCTGCAGGTCTATGTTTCATGAAACCATTCCACGACTCATGGATTATTCCATGGTTCATGGAAATAGGTCATGATTTCATGGGGACAGTTGGGTCTTAGGTCTGAGTTCCACGACTTGTGGATCATTCCAAGGTTTGTGGTTTTGACTCGTGGTCTTGACCCCAACTTGACCAGTCTCTACTTTGAGTTCCATAAGCCCATTCCACAACTCGTGAACTATTCCATGGCTCATGGATATGGCTGATGGATCTGACTGGTACTTAGTCAGATTTATTTTCTAATCTATCTGAACTGCTTCTAGGCTTAGAATTTCTGGGGTGCTACACGTGCCTTGAAAATATGCTAAGTGCCTATGCCGAGGCTTATTTTGAAATGATTCATGAGCGATTGAGTTTCATTATTGCCTTTTTAATAGTAGAGTAGCAATAAACTCATAGGGTTTTCTTAATACCACGATTCTTTCCCAAGGAGCAAATATTTTTTTTCTTTTTCATTAGTTTCTTTTTGTGTCAAACCGGTTTGGTGTTTACCTATGGTAGATTGAGAAGGGACTTTATTAAGATAAAATTCCAAGTTTTAGTTTAGATTGAGTTCGTGCTTTGCTTGTCTCGAAATGGACCCACCAAAAAATATTCTTGGCAAGAAGTTTTTGAAAATCGAAAGAAAGAGGGAAAGTGAATTTTGAGAAAAGCATTCTCTTTTCATGACTTACACACTCTTGGTTTGGCTTGATTGATTTACAAACGAGTGTGTAATGAACTCGAAATAGCTTGTCAAAAGTCATTTGTCCCAATTGTTTTTTAGACTAATGTTGATAATTCTTGTGATGTGATACCTTGTATGGTGAGGCTAACCTTTGATTCTTGTGCATATATGTCATCTATAACTTGCCCGAATGTGATTCAAGACAAAATTCTAGAGCCGAAGAAGATTGGAAGATGAGTTTAAGCCCTTTTTGAATAGCCACTTCACCCAAATACTTTCCCTTGACACTGATCCTAGTGAACCCCTTTGAGCTTGTGATTTTTTCCTTGGCACCTTGTTTACACCTTGACCTTTTTGGAACCTCTATTTTTTTACTCGTCCTTTCTAATGGCTTGAAAATGAAACATAAGCTAAAAGCCTAAGTTTGGGGGGGGGGGGGAATTGAAATTATAACATAGGCAAAATCCTATGTTTTTGGGTGTATGTACACAATGCGGAAAAGAAAAGGAATGTACTTCAAGTACAAGGTAGCACCTTATGTGAATTGAAAATTGCTCCAAAAGACCAAATATAATGAACAAAATGAGAAGAAAAGAATTGATGCCACCAAGTGAAGGTGATACTAGGAGGTTAAATGATCAAGTTGAAGGGAAAAGATTAGGTTGTGTGAGGGAGAAATAAGGTGAAGTCAAAGTTTGAAATGTGAGCAGTGTTTGAAATGATAACAAAGAACATTAGGGAGGTTTAGTCACTTGACCCAAATTCAATCCTCACCTTAGCCCTAGCCAACATCGTATCCCGCAAGTATTTTGTGATTCCAAATTTGGTCATTCTACATTAGTGGTGATTTACATGATGGGAAAACCTATGGTTCAACATGTGTGCACTTGAACTTCCTTGAGAGAGTGAGATTCTTTGTGGTTCTCTTATAATCTCTTGTACTGTGAATTGCATTATTGTGAGTGGGATTCTCTCTTGTGGTGAGTGGCCTCATGAACTCAAATTGAAACATGAAGTCTCTATTTCAATTAAGAGAAATGAATGAGACAAGTTGTGTGAAAAGACTACGAAATTCAAAGATAGTGAAACCTCAGTGTTAGTATGTTACCCATTACGGTGCCCTAAAGGTCCAGTAAAGGCGGGATTCATGAAAGGGCTTCTCTCGAGTACATCTACTCCATCGTAAACCCCTACCCCCGGTCACCCTTCTGACTGTAGCACTTGGTCCAGAATGACATGGTCCATGGAGGTCTACTCATAGACCAGATACTACACTCTAAACTCGAAATACTTGAAAGAGAATTTCATAACTTTAGATGTTAAATTACTAGTGGGAACTTGGGCTTCCATTTAGATTGAGGCTAGAAATAGCTCAAATCAATGGAATCACCCATTTACTGGTCTAAGATAGATATAGTATGACCTCCCTAAGCTTTCGCTTGGTTGCTTGTTAGTAGATTGTTAGATATATTGTTGTTGATCGAGAGATGAACAACCATACCAATAACAAAGCTACCTTTGTCAATGAGCAAGAATTTGCGTGAATAGGAAATCACCCTATCCCACACTAGAGCCCTATTAGACACACATCCCTAGTCATCTAATCTCATTTGTATACCCGCTTTACTTTGCTGTCTTGCTTGAATTGAGATTGTTGTGACAAAATCTCAATTCCCCCCAATCCTTTACTTTCGTGTTTTCAAACACTTACTCTCTTAGTGAAGTCATTTCATTACAATCATCATTATGCTATCTACAAGTCTCTGTGGGTAATACTTTGACATCGGTTAGATACTTATAAATGTGTTTTGCTTGATGATCACCGATACCTCCATCTTGGAGAGTACGTTTGAGTGTTTATCAAAAATGGCATCATTGTCGAGGACTTGATTTGATAGATATTTTTGATTGTAGATTTAAAATAACTTAGAGAGTGATTATTTCTTTTAGTTTTGTTTGTTGTTTGTGTTGTGATTGAGCATTCTAACAAATGAGTGAAGCAAACGATAACAAGAGTGTTAAAGGCTTCATGGATGCAAATGTTGCTGAGCCTGTGATGCAAGGGGGTGTGGGTGCAATCCGCCTACCCCCCAGGGTTGGAAATGTTGTCTTTCATGTTACCAGCACTATGCTCCACTTGAACCAAATGAAGGGCATGTTTTGTGGGTCAGCACAAGAAAATACCAACTGTCATATTTAGTATTTTGTGGATATTCTCCAACCATTCATATTTCAAAATATCTCCTAAAAATTCATCTGATTAATCTATTCCCTTTTTCCTTGACAGGGAAAGCCACGACGTGGTTGGAAGAATTATCGGATGGATCTATCACATCTTGGGCCGAGTTTGTTGAGGCATTTACATCGAGATTCTTTCCTCCATCTCAATTGATGTAGCTGAGAGATGATATTACCAAATTTAGGCAACTCTGGGATGAGCCTTGATGAACTCTCAATTGTGCTCTCCAAATAGGAGGCCACGACGATCGTGCGGCAAAATCAAATTTATAAATCCAACGGATGTCGGGGTCGTACCCAAGGGACTTGACTTACCCAACTAGAGATTGTATGAGTTGATTTCAAGGGGAGAGTAATTGCGTAAACAAGAACAAGTAAAAAGATGGGGGAATTGTGAAAGTTATCACTACTAACACAATTCAACAATAAGCAATAAAACTAAAGATGGGTGTACCAAGTGATTTAGAAGACTAGGGATGCATATCCGATGGGGCATTAGATATAGGATGGGGTAATCATTAATTCACTTCTACTCTCACCTACTGATATGAATAGCATTGCTCATAGGTGTGGAATGTTATCTTTCGATCAACATCCACATTTCCGATGATTTCTATTAGAACATCATCGGTGTGATAAACAATCAACCAAAATTAGCTTGGGGAGGTAGTCCTATTCCTAGCTCGGACCCTTAAATGGGAGATTCTTGCGATTAGAGCTATTCCTAGACTCCAATCTAGATGGATTCCCAAGTACTCAGTAGCAATTTCACATCCACAACTATGAAATTCTCTCCCGAGCAATCACATAGCTAAGTAATGTAAATTAATGTTTCCAACCACCAATTTTAGGATTAAAACTTTGTAAAATTACTAGACCTATGTCAAATAAGCAATTATAAAGGTGAATTAACAACACCCACACCCATTAGCTAAGCACCCATAATCTTACACCCCTAGACAAGAGAATTTAGCCACTCATAGTAGGAGAAGATGAGATACCATCTGGGTAAGTCAAATTCCCATCCATTATAGCTGAATCTCAAGTTCTAGAATCAAATTAGGCACACAAATTGTTAACCAAGAGTTTTGGAGTGAAACCCTCTTCTCAATAGAGGTGGAAAGTTGTTTACAAAGCAAGAGTTATCTCTAAAACTCAGGTCTGAAGTATTGTATATACAAATTGAGCCTAAAATGGCCTTTTATATGTTCCCAAGTTGTCACATAAAATTAGGACAAGTTTGCCCTTCGGGAGGTGTGCGATGCGATGTGCGGTTCGCACGTCGTGATGTGCGCATCGCACACCTGCTTCAACTCGACCAGTGACTTCAACTGAAATTGTGGGCTTCGTGCGGAGATGGTGCATTTTGCACCACATGATGTGCGCATCGCAAAGCGGCCGCACTCCTTTACAGAATCTTCAGCAACTTTGGCATCTTTATGTGGAGGAGGTGTGAATCGCACCTCAGCTTGTGCGTGTCGCACAGCCACCGCATCCCATGGCAGATTCTTCAGCTTTTCTCAACTCTTCACACTTATCTCCTTTTTTGCTCTTTTTGGGTCCATATCCTTGTTTTTCATCTTTTGTCAAGAGTACATGCATAGACATCAATAAAGGCCATAAAAACCTCTAAATCAACTCAAAACATAGAAATAATTCATATATATAGGCTTAATAAGTTGGTAGATTACCGACTGATCAAACCCCAAAACTTGAACTATTGCTTGTTCTCAAGCAAGATACTCACGAGGCATGGAATGAATTATGCTAAGGCTCAGTCAAGGCACGAAAGACTACTCTACACTAAAAATTTAAGAAAAATAAACAAACAAAAGACTCAAACAAAGGACTCAACTACTATGCTCATCACAATTTGGACCTCCATAAACTCAAGGCAATTTGTCATTTCAAAACCCTTTTCAAAAGGACATCATTTCGCATTTAAAATCAAGGTAATTTGCCATTCAAAACAAGACATTTAAGCTTCTCAAGTCATTGGCATGGACCATCAAGGTTTTCCTCGAGATTCGCCATACAACTTGTCTCATTCATTCCCCTCAATTGAAATAGAAACTCTATGCTTCAATGCGAGTGCATGATGCCACTCACCACAAGAGAGAATCCCACTCACAATCATTCAATTCTCAAAACACAGGATTATAAGAGAACCAAGAAGACTCTCACTCTCTAAAGGAACTTCAAGTGCATATGCGTCGAACCATAGGCTTTCCCTTCATGTAAATCGCCACTAATTTAGTGTAGCCATGTTTGGAATCAGCAAAGACTTGTGGGTTACAATGTTGGCTAGGGTTAAGGTGAGGATATCATTTGGTTTAAGTGACTACACCTTCCTAATGCTCTTTATTCTCATTTCGAACACCGCTCACATTTTTCCATTTCAACTTCACCTTATTCCTCCCTCGCACAACCCAAGATTTCTCCTTTTTAACTCATGATCATTCACACCTTATATCACCTTCACTTGGTAGCACCAATTTTTGCTTTTTAATTTTCTCGTTGGATTGATATTTTGGAGCAATTTTCAATTTAAAATTAAGGTGCTACCTTGGACATGAAGTTCACTTCCTTTCTTCTCCTCATTTAATCATATGCACCCCCAAACATAGACATTTGCCTATGTTGTCTTTTGTCCCCCCCCAAACATAGGCTTTTTGCCTATATTTCATTTTTAAGAAATTAGGGAGGATAGGTGCCAAGATAGAGGTTCTAAAAAGGTTAAAGTGTTGACAAGGTGCCAAAGAACGGTCACAAGCTCAAAGGAGTTCACTAGGATTTGATGTCGTGGAAAGTCATTTGGGTGAAGTGGCTATCAAAAAGGGCCTAAGGTCATCTTCCAAGCTCGGTCATACCTAGATTTTTACCTTGAATCATATTCGGAACAAGTTCTAGATGACACTTATACACAAGAATCAAGGAAAAGCCTCACTACACAAGGAATCATGCCATAAGACCTCTTTCATTAGTCTCATAATTAATTGAGGCAAATGATTTTTGACAAGCTATTCCGAGTTCATTACACACTCACTATGAGTCAATCAAGACAAAGCAAGAGTGTGCAAGTCATGACAAGAGAATGCTTTTCCTCAAAAATTCATTTCCCTTCTTCCTTTTATTTTCAAAATAATTTGCGACAAGAAATTTTTCTGTGGGCCTATTTCGAGACAAGCAGCTACAGACTCAATTCTAAACTAAAACGTGGAATTTTCCCTTAAGAAAGTTGCCTCTCAATCTATCATAGGGAAACAACAACCCGGTTTGACACAAAAACAAAAGAAAAGAAAGAGTGGAGGTAAGAATTTTCAACATTCTTGATACTCGGGCCAACACCACCTCGTCAAGAGTTCACAAAAAGAATGGAATCGCGAAGAGCCCGCTGAAAATCAGGGTTCTCATCGTCATCCAACTCTTGATACTCATTACCGGGAAGCCCCTCATCAACATAGGCAGCAAATAAGTCATCCAAGGGGCTGAGAATCTTTCAAGGTGGAGGTAATATCGTCAAATCTTCCTGCACTACAGGGCCTTTGCCCTTGGCTTTGTTGACATCTTTCTGAAGTTTAGAGATTTCCCCCTCTATGACGTCAACCCACTTGCACAATATGTTCAAGCTCTCTACCACCCCATTCACTGCATTCTTGACTTCCCTATTGATCATTCTAGGCAATTTTATGGCTAAGTCGGCTAGCTGCTTCTCATGATTATGAGTCTTGTCCACCATACCTGCAGCCCACTCTTGGTCATAGAGGGTGTGGTAGAATGTGGTCCAAGAGAGAGATGAAGCACAAACACTAGCACCAAGCTCATCACTTTCAAGCTCACTCATCTATTCAGTCCTTTACATCTTAAATCTTGGGGCATCTCTATCTGTCTTTTTGTCAAGATCAATGAACCCGATGGCATGAGTAAACTTGTCACAAGGAAGAGTAGGAACACTAGCTTTAGAACACAGCTTGGTGATCAATATCGGAAAAGGAATGGAATCATTTCCATGATTGGCTTTCCTCCGTATTACCATTATTGCCACCTCTCTAAAGTTTACATGTTCCCCCGTCATGATGGCCTCGATTCGAATGGCACCCTCTTGAGTTATCTTTTGGTCATTTTGAAAGGGGAGATGATGATTGCAAACTAGATTATACCAAAGCCACACCTCAAAAACCAAGGACCTCCTTGGGATATCTCCTCTCATGGTAGACCACACAGGGGTGCCCAAAGGAGTGGTGGGGGCTATCTCTTGATATGGATTTTGTTCGGCCATCAATTTAGCCATGAGGGCTGGTAAAAGATCAGTTGGGTGTTCCCAATAAATAGCATTGATGGCGATGAGGGTGACAAACATTTTCTTGCCCCAGATAATGACCGTATCTAGATTGGGGAACCTGTCTTTGGGACCTTTATAGCCCTTGGAATCCTATGTGGCTTGGTAAGCTGCAAAGAATTCCCGGACTTATCTCTTCATAATATCCCCCGGGAATGTCCTGAAATGGCTGACAATCTCTAACAGCAAACTGATGGTGCATATTAGGTAACTCGTCTCCAACTTCTCCCAAATTAAAGCTTTGCTCCACATTAAAAGTTCTGTTTTTGTCCTTAGTGTAGTAGGCTTTCATGCCCTCTACTTCAAAATGGAGCCTTTCTTCTTCTGCAATCGACCTTTGTTTAGGTTGGCCCCTTGTGTCGCCTGTTAGAAGACATATTTTGCAACAAGAGATTGTGAGCCAAGAGACAAAAACACAGCCTAAAAAAGAAGTTATCAACTACAAAGGATGGAATGCAATGGATTAAAGAAACAAAGTAGGTAATTGTTGTCTTGTGTGGACCACATGCGAAATGCACCAGGAGGAGTGTGCGTCACATGTGCTGTCACACAAGCCCATAGAACTTTTAGGGATTTTTCAACTGAGGTGCAATACTGGTGCAATTCACACCATCAGGAGTGCGTGTCGCACCACGTGTCGCCCCTCAAATCAGTGACCTGCTCATTCTTTTCAACTTGGTGTGATGCCTTAGGCGCCCCGCACATCAAGATCTGCGCATCATATGCGAAACACACAATGGCACAATTGGAATTTTTAGTTCCTTGTGTTCTTCTGAGTTACTCATATGATTCATAGAGCAAGATGTGCTTCGACACTTGGCACTACATAACAACTTAATCACATTAAACAAAGGGGAAAAGGGATTATGACCTTAACTTTCGGGTACTCAGACTTCCCCGAATTTTCATTGACACAAACACAATCAAGAAAGGACTCAATGATTTTCCTTAAGATAGACGTTACCCCATCTATCATCGGGAACATCAAGCCCTTCTTGCACAATGGGCACCAATAAGCATAGCAACAATCAACCTTTCCTTCACTAAACATACACCCCAAATTGATTTTCAATAAGGATCATGGGCATAAATTAGCATTATTCAACGTCAATAGTAGACTATCAATCAAAACCTCATGACAAACAATGATTTTCCCTTAAGAGCGATGTCACCCAATCTATCATCGGGCCCAATCATTCGTTAGTCATGAGTGGGTTACTCAGATTTCACCCCAACACAGATTTCAAGGCAAAAAATTACTACCAATCAATATGAATTCATAAAATCAAATCCCTACCAAGTTTATTCTAAGATATGTTATCAATAACAACTCAAAATTGAGGACCCAAAATTTTTGGATCTCACCCAAAATCAACATGGCAATTTTACAAAGCATGCTTCACAATATGAGTTCCCATCATTCATAAAAACAACTACTTAACATCGGGGAACTTACCATAAGTGAAGATTATGAAGGGAAGAGTGAAAACCGAAGCTTTTTGAACTCCAACAATGGTGACCCATAAGACCTTTCTAGAGAATAACGGCAGCAACAGTGAAGGCATAGAGGAGAAGATTGGGTAAGGGGAGAAGAAGGTTTTGGGAGAGTTTGAGGGTTTAGAGAGAATTTTTGGGAATTTTGGAGAAAGATGGTGGAAAAAGAAGAGAAGAGGCAGTTTTAAAATAAAAAGAAGAAGAAAAGTTGGCTGGGTCATCTCAGGGTCATCTCCGGGTCAGGTCAGTCAATGGGTTAGGTCAATTAAAATTCAAATTTACCTATCCTGTGTTGCGACATGCGATTCACACCAGGCAAGGTGCGAACTGCATGGCGTATCGCACAAGCCCCCCTGTTTCACCCTTGGGTTTGCCCAGGCATCTGTGTCATCGTGCGATGGAGGTGAGATGCGCACTTGGGCTCATGCAGTCCTTACGGCCCCGCGCAGTCCTTACGGCCCCGCGCACATCACCTTCTATTTTTTTAGATTTTCTTCAAGTCTTCTGGTGTGGCGTGCGATAGGTTATGTGACACGCACAATTTCTTGTACGGTCCGCACAGTCCACCGCATGACTCATTTTTGCCTTGCGTTCCCTTGTTCAATTTCTCCATCCATGCATTCCTACAAAAAACACCAAAGACAACACAAGATAACCAAAAATAAAGAAAGAAACTTGGGTTGCCTTCCAAGCAGCGCTTAATTTAACGTCGTGGCACAATGATACTACCTCAATCCTTAATTATTTTTGGGGTTAGTGATGGTGTTGCTAGAGAACGAACCTTTCATCCGAGGGTTCAGTTGGCTTGATAGGTGGGTTATTTGGGCCTCAAGATGCTTGATTGAGGCGCTATAGGAGCTCACAGTTTGGTGAAGTATTGAAACCTCACTCTTTAGCTCACTTACTCCCAAATTTGTCGTGTCCGCCTTCTTGAGAACCAAGGACAGCATGTCCTCCAACTTGGATTGGCTGGGGTTGCTTGTCCCCAATTGGTAGAGAGAGTCAGCCTTGTTCAGAGGCATATAGGGATTCGAACTCCGGTGATTGAAATGATCACCATCCTTTTCTCTGTCACGCCAATTGCCATCCCTCTCTTTGTCTCTAATCCAACCTTGATTCTCTTCTGGTGGGTGATAATATCCGAGGTGAGAACCCACCGACACAAAGCATAACTTACCATCAACCTCAGTCATAAGCTCCACATCACTCACTTGAATCTCCAGTGTACTCACTGCATTCACCTTCTTAACACCAGCTCCCATTACATGCTTGTCCATCAAATCGATTTGAGTCATCATTTTTTCCAAAGCTTCATCTCGCTCCTCATCTTTCCTTCTAATTTCAATTGTTAGGATTATTGAGGGTGTTCCCAAAGTTGGCACCTCTGCCTCTCTTGTGTGCCAAGCTTGGTTAGTCTTGGTCATTCATTCTAATAGCACCGAGGCAATGGGGAATTATAAATCCATGAAGTTTCCACCTCCAAGGTTATTAGCCATTGATTTATTCATGGAGTTTAATGACCATTATAAGCATTGGTGCAACACATTGTTTGACAACTCATGGTTTGGGCACAAAAGGATCTTTTTCTTGAATCGTAGCCAAACCTCATGTAGGGGCTCATCCGGGAGCTTCCTAAAGTTGGTAATATCATCTCTTAGCTTCATCATTCGAGATAGAGGAAAGAATCTCGAGGTAAATGCCTCAACCAACTTGGCCCAAGATGTGATAGAGTCATCCAGCAATTCTTCCAACCACGCCATGGATTCCCATATCAATGAGAAGGGGAATAGGAGCAATCGAATGGACTCTTGGGATATATGTTGCAAGATGAACGGTGGGCGAATCTCTACAAAATTCCGAATATGCCGGTTAGAATCTTCATGGGCCGCTACACAAAATAGGTCCTTCATTTGAATCAAGTGGAGCATGGTGCTTATCACATAGAATACATCATTTCCCACCATGGGGGGTAGATGGATTGCACCTATACCTCATTGCATCATAGGCTTAGCAGCATTGGCATTGTCGAAGCCACTAATGCTCTCATTATCATTGACTTAGTTCATCGCTAGCCTACTCAATCAACACAAACAACAAAAAGTAAAAGAAAACAAATACTCTAAATTTGACTATTAAACAACAATTAAAAATTAGCTAACACTCAAGTCCCCAGCAACAGTGCCATTTTAGATGAACACTCAAATCATGCTCTCCAATTAGGAGGCCATGACGATCGTGCAGCAAAACCAAATTTATAAACCCAATGGATGTCGGGGTTGTACCGAAGGGACTTGAATTAGCAAACTAGAGATTGTATGAGTTGATTTCAAGGCGAGAGTAATTGATTAAACAAGAACAAGTAAAAATATGGGGGAATTTGGAAAGTTGTCACTACTAACACAATTCAACAATAAGCAATAAAACTAAAGATGGGTGTACCAAGTGATTTAGAAGACTAGGGATGCATATCCGATGGGGCATTAGCTATAGGATGTGGTAATCATTAATTCACTTCTACTCTCACCTATTAACATGAATAACGTTAGTCATAGGTGTGGAATGCTATCTTCCGATCAACATCCATATTTCTGAAGGTTTCGGTTAGAACATCATCGGTGTGATAAACAATCAACCAACATTAGCTTGGGAGGTTGTCTTATTCCTAGCTCGGACCCTTAAATGGGAGATTCATGTGATTAGAGCTATTCCTAGCCTCCAATCTAGATGGATTCCAAAGTATCCACTAGCAATTTCACATCCACAACTATGAAATTCTCTCCCGAGCAATCACATAGCTAAGTAATATAAATAAATGTTTGCAACCACTAATTTTAGGATTAAAACTTGGTGAAATTACTAGACCCATGTCAAATAACCAATTATAAAGGTTAATTAACAAAACCCACACCCATTAGCTAAGCACCCATCATCTATACACCCCTAGACTAGAGAATTTAGCCACTCATAGTAGGAGAAGAAGAGATACCATCTGGGTAAGTCAAATTCCCATCTATTATAGTTGAATCTCAAGTTCTAGAATCAAATTAGGCACACAAATTGTTAACCAAAAGATTTGGATTGAAACCCTCTTCTCAATTGAGGTGGAAAGTTGTTTACAAAGTAAGAACTATCTTTAAAACTCAGGTCTGAAGTATTGTATATACAAATTGAGCCTAAAATGACCTTTTGTATGTTCCCAAGTCATCACATAAAATTAGGATAAGTTTTCCCTTTGGGAGGCATGTAATGCAACGTTCGATTCACACATCGCGATGTGCGCGTTGCACACCTGCTTTATCTCGACAAGTGACATTAGCTAAAATTGTGGGCTTCGTGCAAAGGTGGTGTGTTTCGCACTAAGGGATGTGCATGTCACACATCAGCCGTAATCCTTTTCCGAATCTTCAGCAACTTTGGCAGCTTCATGTGGAGGAGGTGCAAACCGCACCTCAGTTTGTGAGTGTCGCACAACCACTGCATCCCATGGAAAATTCTTCAACTTTTCTCAACTCTTTACACTTAGCTCCTTTTTGGCTCTTTTAAGGTCCATATCCTTGTTTTTCATCTTTTGTCAAGAGTACCTGGATAGACATCAATAAAGGCCATAAGAACCTCTAAATCGACTAAAAACATAGCAATAATTCATGTATATAGGCTCAATAAGTTGGTGTATTACCGAGTTATCAAGCCTCTACATGAGGTTTCGTTAAGGTTCAAAAAGAAGCTTGCCTTGTGTCTGAACCATTAGTTGTCGGACAACGTATTGCTCCAAAGCTTATGTCGATCATTGAACTCTATGAATAAGTCAGTGGCGAACAACCTTGGAGGTGGGACCTTCATGGACTTAGAATTTCCTATTGCCTCGAATTTATTAGAGAGAATGACCAAGACCAACCAAGCTTGGCATATGAGAGAAGCAGATGTGCTAACTTCGGGAGCGCCCTCATCCATCTTGACCAAGGAAATGAGAAAAAGGGATGAGGAGCGGGATGAGTCAATGGCAAAGATGATGACTCAAATTGATTTTATGGCCAAGCATGTAACGGGAGAAGCTGGTGTGAAATATATGAATGCGGTGAGTACACCAGAAATTAAAGCAAGTGATGATGAGCTAATGACAGTTGCCGATGGTAAACTATGCTTTGTGTCGGTGGGTTCTTATCTCGGGTATTATCGCCTGAGGGAAGAGAAGCAAGGTTAAATCAGAGATAAAGAAAGGGATGGCAATTGGAGAGATAGAGATAAGGATGGTGATCGATTCAATCACAAAAGCTCAAATCCCTATGAGCCTCAAAACAAAGCAAACTCTCTCTACCAACTAGCCACAAGCAACCCCGATCATTCCAAACTCTAGGACATATTGTCCTTGGTTCTCAAAGAGGTGGATACGACAAATACAGGAGTGAGTGAGCTTAAGAGTGAAGTTTCAATACTTTATCAAACTGTGAGCTCTGAGTCAGCCTCGATCAAGCATCTTGAGGCCCAAATCAACCATTTCTCGACCCAAATGAACCCGAAGATGAAGGGGACACTGCCCAGTGATACCATCACTAATCCAAAGAATGACTGAGTTTGAGGTACCATCATCGAGCCATGATGTTAAATCAAGCGCTGCTTGGGAGGAAACCTAAGTTTATTTTTGTTATTTTTTGGTTATCTTTTGTTGTTTTTGGTGTGTTTTAGGGATGCAAAGAGTAGAAAAAAATGGACAAGTGAAAGCAGGGAGAAAATAGGCTGTGCGAAGGACCATGCTAACTGCATAAACAGTTGTGCATGTCACATATCTTACCGCATGCCAAAAAAGAAGGCCTGGGAGAAAATGGGATTATTAGAGGCAATATGTGCTGGGCCGTGTGGACTGCATGAGCCTAAGTGCGCATCGCACCTTCATCTCATAGAGAACCAGAAGCCTGGGCAAGGCCAGGGCAGAAAAGGGTGAGGTGAAAAATGACATGTGGTCCGCAATGGTTTGTGCGAACCATACGTTGCAGTGCACCAAAGGTAAATTTGAATTTTTATTTACCTAACCTGTTGACCGACCTGACTCGGAGATGACACAACTCAAATTTTCTTCTTCTTTTCTCTTTATATTCTTCCACCTTCACCATCTTTGCCATATTTTTTCTCCAACTCTCAAAATTCTCTCCAAAAACCTCCCACAAATCCCTCTACCTCTCCAAAAATCTTCTTCTTTTTCCCCACAATCACCACCACCACTCCTCCACGCTGCTACTGTCGACTCTCTAGGTGAGTTAATTGGGTCATGATTGTTACTTCCCAAAAGCTCCAATTTTTACTTCTCTCCACCAAATCTTCACTTGTGGTAAGTTCTCCAACATTAAATACTTATTTTTATAAAGGTTGGGAACTCATATTGTGAAGCATGCTTAATGGAATTGTTAACCTCTTTTTAGGCTTTGTTTTCTACTTCGTTTCATTCCATTCTTTTAAGTTGTTAACCTCTTTTTAGGCTTTGTTTTTGTTTCTTGGCTCACAATGTATGTATGAGGAACATGTATTCTAGCAGGGGTAATGCCGAAATGAGTTTACAAAGGCCAACACCCCCCTCCTCCTCTAATCCAGCCTCAAAGGGAATGAATAAAGCCTCATCTTCTCATACTCAAGTTCCTGAGGAGGAGAGGGTTTGGTTCAGAGTAGAAGGGATGAGGGTTATTTATGATTGTGATATGGGTAAGACCTTTAACACAAGGCAAATCTTTATCTAGGATGCAGTGGGGGATAACCTACCTAACATCCCAACTCAGTTTGCCAGTCGTCAGTAGCAGCCATTTCAAGAGGTGCCCGGGAACTACTACAAGGAGTTAGTTTGGGAGTTCTTTGCCTCATATCAAGCCACACAAGATGCTAAGGGCTACAAAGGAGGTTGTGAAACATTCCCCGCATTAGAGTCAGTCATCTTTCAAGGAAAGAAAATGAGAATCACTTCGGCTGTTATTAATGCTATCTACTGGAGCATTCCCATTGAACCAGCTCCTGAGCTCACGGCGAAGCTACTTCTCAAGCGCAAACCTCTCGAATGGGCTTCTCCTATTATTGCTCCTGATGAACCTCTCTGGGCTACTGTAGGGGTAAAATCCTATGCCGGTCTTTGTACTTCGAGGCGCGCCTTTGGTATGATTTTGTTCACTTCCGCTTCATGCCTTCTCAAAATGACCAAAAGGTCATGCATGATGGATCCATTCTGGTGGCCGCAATCACGGTGGGGATCATATCAACATTGGTGAGGTCATCGCCTTAGTGATCAAAAGAAAGGCTCATAGGGGATGTGATGCATTCCCCTTTCCAGTACTAATCAGTAAACTTTATGCACAAGCCAATGTCCATTACTTTGATTGTAATGCTTCTATTCTAGCCATTGATGTGTTGGATATTTATAAGAAAACTGATTGAGATGCCCCTCGTTTCAAAAGGTGTAGGGTAGAGGCATTGGTGGAAGTTGAGGATGATGACTCTGATGTTGAACTACATGCTTCCTCTCCTTCTCATCCAGCTTCAGAAGCACCCCCCACAGTTGATGCACCTAGAGAGCCATTATCTAAAAGTGGTCTCCAAGATATGGTCGACAAAACATACAACCACGAGAGAAATTGAGGGAATTGTCCAGGGATCTACCACGATTGATTAAGAGGGTGGTGAAGAGGGACATCAAGAGAGTTGTGGAGCGCATGTCCACTCTTTGCAAAAGGGCGGATGTTTGTGAGAAATCTGTCAAGCCACTCCAGAAGGACCTCGACAAGGCAAAAGGTAAGGCTGAAGTGAAAGATGCAGATTTGAACACCCTACGCCAGCCTCGCACCATTTATGTCCCCATGGATGACTTATTGGAAGCTAATGTAGGTGATGAGGAGGAGTTGCCTGGTAATGCGGATGCAGAGTTGGATGATTATTAGGATCCAATTTTTTAGAGAGTTCTTTGAGACTCCATACTTACTTCACACTCCCAAAAGGGTGGTGTGTCCTGAGTGGAAAGACCTCAGATGATGAGGCAACAACTGCAGATGATGATGAGGCATAGCCCTCTAAGGAGTTCCACCTTCCTTCCTTTGAGATAATAGCATTGAGGGAAATGCTTCTTTTATGGGGGGTGGCATTACTTTCTTTTTGTTGGTTGCCCATGATTGGGCTAAAGATATTATTTGTATTGCCCTTGCCAAGACTTGTTGACATTTTTAGTTCTGCTAGATTTGATTTGGCCCTTGTCGAGCATATTTTGGATGATTGTGATGCTTATTGCCTTTGCCGGGCCTTTTTCTTATGTTAGTTGTTCAGAGCTTAATTGTGCCCTTGTCAGGCTTGATTTTTGTTTTGTTGTGTTGATTGTGTTGTCGGGTTGGTCTTACACGGCCCATTGTTTCACTACCCGTGCTTTGCAAATGCGCTAAAGGCCTATGCCAAGGCTTGTTTTTAAATGAATCATGAGGCCACAATGTGTTTATCACCTTGTTAATAGTAGTTTAGCAATAAACTCTGAGGTTTTCTTAATACCACGGTTCTTTTCCAAGTAGCAAAAGATTTATTTATTTTCTTTTTCTTTTGTTTTTGTGTCAAACCGGGTTGGTTTTACCCTATGATAGATAGAGAGGAGACTTTTTAAGGGAAAATGCCAAGTTTTAGTTTAAAATTTAGTCGGTAGTAGCTTGTCTCGAAATGGGCCCACCAAAAAAAATTTCTTGGCAAGTTGTTTTTTAAAATAAAAGGAAGCAAAATGAATATTTCAGGAAAAATATTCTCTTGTGATGACTTGCACATTCTTAATTTGTCTTGATTGACTCACAAACGAGTGTGTAATAAACTCAGAAGAGCTTGTCGAACGTCATTTTCCCCAATTGATTTTGAGACTAATGAGAGAAATCTTGTGGTATGATGCCTTGTGTGGTGAGACTGTACCTTGATTCTCATACATGCATGTCATCTAGAACTTGCCCCGAATGTTATTCAAGGCAAAATTCTAGGTGTGACCGAGCATGGAAGATGACCTTAGGCCCTTTTTGATAGCCACTTCAACCAAATGATTTCCCTCAACATCAATCTTAGTGATCCTCTTTGAGCTTGTGATCGTTCTTTGGCACCTTGTTTAACAGCTTGACCTTTTTTGGAACTTCTATCTTGACACCCTTTCTCCCTAATTTCTTGAAAGTGAAACGTAGGCTAAAAGCCTAAGTTTGGGGGGGAAATAAAAAGACAACATCGGCAAATGCCTAAGTTTGGGGGTGCATGTGATCAAATGAGGAGAATAAAAGGAATTCACTTCAAGTTCAAGGTGGCACCTTAAGTTTGAATTTAAAATTGCTCCAAAAGTTCAATCCAATGAGCAAAAATGAAAAGCAAGAATATGTGCTACCAAATGTAAGTGATGCAAGGAGTTTGAATGATCCTAATTGAAAAGGAGAAGCTTGGGGTTTGTGAGGGATAAATAAGGTGAAGTTAAAATTTTAAAATGTGAGCGGTGTTTGAAATGACAACAAAGAACTTTACGGAGGTTTAGTCACTTGAACCAAATGAAATCCTCACCTTATCCCTAGCCAACATCGTAACCCGCAAATCATTGGTGATTCAGAGCTTGGCTACCCTACATTAGTGGCGATGTACATGAAGGGCAAGCCTATGATTCGATGTGTGTGCACTTGAACTTCCTTGAGAGAGTGAGAGACTTCTTGGTTCTCTTGTAATCCCTTTGTTTGAAAATTGCAAGATTGTGAGTGGGATTATCTCTTGTGGTGAGTGGCATCATGCACTCGAATTAAAATATAAAGTCTCTATTTCAATTGAGAGAAATGAATGAGACAAGTTGTGTGGCGAATCTCAAGGCAAACCTTTATGGTCTATGCCAATGAGTTGAGAAACTTAAATTTCTTGTTTTGAACGACAAAATTTCCTTGATTTTGAATGAAAAATGAAGTCCTTTTGGAAAAGGTTTTGAAATGACCAATTGCCTTGATATTATGGTGGTTCAAATTGAGATGAGAATTGTAGTTGAGTCTTTTTGTTTATTCTTTTTCTTGATTTTTAGCATAAATTAGTCTTTTGTGCCTTGATTGAGTCTAGAGCATAATTTATTCCATGCCTTGTGAGTATCTTACTGAGGACAAGCAATAGTTTAAGTTTGGGGGTTTGATATGTCGGTAATCTACCAACTTATTGAGCCTTTATCCATGAATGATTGCTATGATTTGAATAGATTTAGAAGTTCTTATGGCCTTTATTGATGTCTATGCAGGTTCATATGATCAAAGATGGAAAAACAAGAAAATGGACCCAAAAAGAGCTTAAAAGGAGTGAAGTGTGAAGTGATCGAAAAGGATAGAAATTCTGCCTTGAGATGTGATGCTTGGGCGACATGCACAACTTACGGTGCAAATCGCACCTCATTTGCTTGACATCTCCCAAGTTAGCTGAGTCACTAGTTCAACTAAGCAGGGTGTGCAATGTGCACATCATGACGTGTGAACTGTATGTTGCGCTGCACACCACCTGAAGGGCAGTTTTGTCCAGAAATTTAGTGATATTTTGGGAAAGTATTTAAACCTATTTTAGGCATAATGGTAAGAAGATTCTGAAGCTCTGAATACTCTGGAGTAATTTTAGCTTTGAGAACAAGTTTCCTCTCTAAGAAGAAGAAGAGGGTTTC
Source organism: Jaltomata sinuosa (assembly GCA_003996215.1). Classification (NCBI taxonomy): domain Eukaryota; kingdom Viridiplantae; phylum Streptophyta; class Magnoliopsida; order Solanales; family Solanaceae; genus Jaltomata; species Jaltomata sinuosa. The sequence continues at coordinate 19,875 of QJPP01003134.1, read as the reverse complement.
AATCAATTCTCTCTTCAAATTCTTAGTTCACCATTTGTGTACAAAACTGAGCTTAGATATTGAAATTACACTTGAATGAAGAGGAATTTGAATTACCCACTTGGTATATCTCTTTTCTTTAGCATGAGTAGCTAATTTCATTGTCTAGGGATGTGTTGATAGTGGGTGCTTGACAAATGGGTGTGGGTGTTGCTAATTCTTGCTTATAATTGCTTATTTGACATGGGTCTAGTAGTTTTATCAAGTTTTAATCCTAAAATTGGTGGTTGCAAACATTGATTTTCCTTACTTGGTTAGCTGTTGCTTGAAAGAGAATTTCATTGCTTCAGATGTTAAATTACTAGTGGGAACTTGGGCTTCCATTTAGATTGAGGCTAGAAATAGCTCATATTAATGGAATCACCCATTTAAGGGTCTAAGATAGATATAGTATGACCTCCCTAAGCTTTAGCTTGGTTGCTTGTTAGTAAATCGAAAGTGCTTCAATTGAGATTGTCAGATATATGGTTGTTGATGGAGAGATGAACAACCATACCTATAACCAAGGCTACCTATGTCAATGAGAGAGAATTTGTGTGAATAGTCAATCACCTTATCCCACACTAGAGCCCCATTAGACGCACATCCCTAGTCGTCTACTCTCATTTTTATACCCGCTTTACTTAATTGTCTTGCTTAATTTGAGATTTTTGTGACAGAATCCCAATTTCCCCCAATCCTTTACTTTCATGTTTTCAAACACTTACTCTCTTAGTGAAGTCATTTCATTACAATCATTATTGTGCTATCTACAAGTCTCTGTGGGTATGACTGTGACATCCATTGGGTACTTATAATTGTGTTTTGCTTGACGATCGCTGATACCTCCATCTTGGAGAGTACATTTGAGCATTTATCAGTATCGAATGCCTTGAGTTGGAAGATAGTGAGTATGGGTAGCCTAGCTTCACTTTCAGTTTTTTAAGTGGTCGTTGGCCTTGGACATCCAGTCCTTGGCTAACCATTTGGTTAGGCTTGACTTGTTTGATTCTAGTAGAGTTCTTGCCAGCATTGAGGTTGGTTCTACTTTGGTGGAGTAGATTAAGAGTCATCAGTTTGAGGATCAACAGTTTGTGATATTCGTGATCAGGTTGCTCGTTGTGAGACCAGTTGGGCTACTCTGGGTTCTGATGGTGTTTTGAGGTTTGATAGTCATCTTTGTGTTTCGAAAGTTAGGGATTTGACTCACTTGATTCTTTGTAAGGCATATTGTATTAGATATTCCATCCATACTGCTGCAGCTAAGATATATAGAGATTTGAGGAAGCTTTACTGGTGGAGTGGTATGAAGTGGGACGTAGTGTAGTTTGTATCTCGATGCATGAAATGTTAGCAGGTGAAGTTCAAGCACATGAGACCTGGTGGATTGATGCAAAGTCTTCCCATTCCCAAGTGGAAGTGGGAAGGGATTACTATAGACTTTATAGTTTGGTTGCCATGCAATTCTTAAGGGTTTGACTCCATTTGGGTGATTGTTGATAGGATGACTAAGTCTGCACACTTCTTACCGGTTCTTTTTTCTTACATGCAGAGAGGTTGTCTCAGATTTACCTCTATGAGATTGTTTGGTTGCATGGGGTCCCAGCTTCTATCATATCAGACCGCGACAGTCAATTTACATCTCAATTTTGGAGGACTATTCAGCGAGATTTGGGTACAGAGGTTCAACTTAGTATCGTATTCCACCCTCAGATAAATATCCAGTTCGAGAGGACTATTCAGGTCCTGGAGGACCTGTTTTGGGCCTTTATTCTTGACTTTTGGGGTTCATGGGATCAGTATGTGCCTTTGGCAGAGATTGCTTATAATAATAGTTATCATTCGAGCATTGGCATGGAACCATTTGAGGCGTTATATGGTAGGCATTGCAGATCACCAGTTTAATGGTTTGATGGGTTGGAGTCCAGGTTGCAGAGTACAGATTAACTTTGTAATTCCTTAGACTAAGACCAAATGATTGAGGACAGGCTTTAGGAAACTCATTTTAGGCAGGAGAGCTACGTAGATCGTAAACCTTGTTCCTTGGAGTTCATTATTAATGACTAAGTGTTTCTCTGTGAATCGCCCATGAAGGGCATGATGGTATTTGGTAGGCGAGGCAAGCTTAGCCCCAGGTATGTTGGGACGTTTGAACTCCTTTAGAGAGTTAGTGGTATTACCTATCATTAACTTTGCATCTAATGTTTTTAGCTATGCACCCAGTTTTTCATGTATCGACGTTGAGGCGGTATGTTCCAGATGAGTCACATATGTTGCAGTGGGAGTCAGTTTAGTTGGATGAGAGTTTGTCTTCTGTTGAGGATCCGGTTGCTATTCTAGCAAGAGATGTCAGGAGATTAAGGTCTAGAGAGATTCTGATAGTTAAGGTTCAATGGAGGCACCATCTAGTCGAGAAGGCAACCGAGAGAGAGATGCGGGCTCAGTATTTGCAGTTCATTAATCCTTCAAGTACTCCCTTGTTCTTGACTTTCAAGGGCGAAAGTCCTTTTTAGTAGTGGATGATGTAATGACCCTTCCGGACATTCCCATATTATCACTTTGTTTGTACTATTAGAGCTTGCCTGTAGTGCCCCTAAGTCATTTATGACTTGATGGGACCAGTGGTTCGGTGCCCTGGCCATTTGTTTGGTATTTATGGCTATTTCCCTATTTAGAGCTTAAACTTAGGATATTGTTCACTTCGGTCAACATTCTTGGTATTTAGAATCGAATTCTAATTGTTCCATTAGCTCTGTAGCATGGATCTTGGTCTAGATGGACCATTGGTCGGGTTATGTGAGCTTTCAATTTAGTTTTGTAGTGCTTCTTATGTTTTCTAGCCAGTTGAACTTGGAAGTTTGACTTTGGTCATCATTCAGAGAAGACGACCTCGGATGGAAATTCTGTCAGCGCTATTAGCTTCGGAATGTCAATTTTGGGCTAGAGGGACCTTTGGTTTGGGTCCTGAGGCTTCCGAACTTATTTTGGGCCATGGAGTTCCATTTTGGAATAGTTGGCCTAAAAGTTGGTTTTGGGTGGGGGGTCCACTTTTCATTCAATCAACCTCCGTTGAGATTTTCATTGATTTCGTTGTGTTTTTAATGCCATTTTTAGTAGAATATCTCAACTCGTTTGTGTTCGCAGGACCCTGGATATTTTTTAAAGGTCCATTCATTGAAATTTTTCCTAAACGTGGCTACAACATGTGCTTCTTGCTGGTATGGAATAGCAGTGTCGCCTGGGCCATGCCTGTGCCTGGGTGTTGCACCTACATGCCTCCTATGCCTCAGCCACCAGCGCACCTGCGCTTGCTAGCCCTTCTTGGCGCCAACGCATGTGCTGATCAGGGCGGAGACGTCCGTACTCAATCTTTGGGAGGCTACAATGGCATATTAGGAGACATGACATATTTCTTGCTTCTATATCGTGCGTCTTATAATAGATTGTTCCTGGAAATATCATTTGTTCTAGTTCTTTCTTCTGCAGATGGCTCGTACGAGATCTTTGATAGTGAGTGAGGGCGAGCCTGCGCCAGCACGTCTGCGCCTGTGTACCTTCCATGCCTCAGCCACCAGTGCACCTGGGCTTGCAGCCCTCCTTGGCGCCAACGCTCCTGCAGTATTTGGGAGCTATGGCACCAGCATGCCTGCACCCGCCTGGCCGCCCCTGTGCCAGAGCGCTGGCAGTTATAGATGGCCACCCTTTAATATTCCAATTCATTTCATCATCTCTTCCAAACAAAGTCTCCATTAAAACACACTCCAAAAACCTCCATTTCTCAACCTTGATCATCCAAAAGCTTGGAGGCTCATATAATTCTGGTCCGTGAGCGTTTGTTGGCTTCTAATTCGGTAAGTTCCTTGTCTATTTTTTGGTAATTCTTCTTTAATTCCCTCCTTGGTTCATTAGTTTGGTGGGCTATTTTGAGCCCTTGTTGTTGGATAAATCCACTCAATTTTGGAGCATGAACTCCCGAGAATGTGGGGAACATCGTGGTGTTTTTCATTTCTGATATTAGGTTGCAGGGCCCACGAGCCCACTTGTGACCTGAATTTTGGCCCGACTATACTTTTAGCAATATGGGTATCATTAGTCTTATTTTAATGCGTAGATTACCTTTTTGATAGTGTAATTGCTTTTCGAGACTTCTCAGAGCAGTTCAGGCTTGGACAATGTCATTCTAGCAGTTTGTTGTCGAACGACAAGTATGTTACGATTTCCTTTTTCTAGACTTCGCGTAAATAGGATATAACTATACTAATTAGCATCCTTGGGTTGGGTTTATTAGTTTGGCACCCAGACTTTGTCCGCATTCTTTTTGTCTGGCTTTCTCATAATCATATCATTGTAGTATTTGCATAGATTATATAGTATAACCCCTTGTGGCCCTGTTTGGCCTTGTATTTTCCTCTGGACCATAAATGTTGGGTTATTTGGGAATGTCCGTGAGTCCTGAATATGACATTATAATTATAGAACTGGTCATCTATGTTGTAGAGAAATTAGAGCCTGTGCAGGGCTGATAGGTTGGTTGTGAGCCATTGGGATATTGATTCTGTTTGAGCATGCTATTATCATTCATATAAAGGGTTTTTAAGCATTATTTACTACTACTTTAGCTGCAGGCCTACTTTAAATGGTTTTCAAAACCTTGCATGTCCCTGGGGGCCCATTTTCGAAAAAAATGGTTATAAAGGGCTTGGAACTATTTTATATGGATCTTTTTGGGGGTAAGAGAGACTAAATAATGATTTTATCACCCTTTTTCATACTTATACAAGACTCGGCTGAGCCATAGTGCTAGACATGTTTTACTATTGATTTGAGATTATACCAGACTCGGTTGAGCCGAGCACTAGTCCTATTTTTATTATTGGTTTAGACCCAGATACGCCCTGGGCATCCTTTGAGGGGATTTCGAAACTTGATTATTGTTTTGGACACGAATACACTCCGAGCGGTTATTTGAGATTCTGAGATTTAGTATATGGTCGAGGACCTCCATGGACCTTGCCGATTTGAATCAGGGTTTACGAGTTGAGTGTGCCGGAGGAGTGGTATATAGTGTAGTTGAGGTATGATCGGTAAGTCCTTTCATAGATCCTACCTAGTGGGCTTGTTGGCACTGTAGGAGGTACATACGACACTATGGTTACACCTAGTTTGCACACTATTGCATCATATCATTCATTTGTGTATGATTCCACCCTTGTTTGCTGTTTGTTGAGTGTACACTTCGGTAGTATGAGATGCCGGAGGAATTTTTTTCACTTGTATGTGTTCCTCGGGTGTATGGGCCCCCATTGGGACTGTAGGTAGATCTATTATTATTATTATTATCCTATCATAGTACTGGTTCTTGTTATGGTTACATTTGGATTCTTATTCAATTATTCATATTTGAGAGTTGTGTTATTAGCATTAATTGATTAGTAGTATTGTTTCAAGCATTATTGGGTTATATGTATTCCTTCCTTCCCTTTTTACTTGAGGTTACCGGTATACCGCCTTTCTTCCTAAACTCTCTTTATTATATATTGTTATTCCAAGGATATATGTGCGTTCTTCTTTCCTTCACATGTGTTCTGTGATATATATTTCTAGTAGCTAGACGAGTACGATTGTTTTCTCCTTGTATTATATCTATGCTAGCTTCCGTGTACTTATCCATTTGCTTCTGTGACTACCTTTTTTGCTTTCTGTTGTTTATTGCTTTTGTATCTTATATGCGCTAAGTCGGCCTATGATGCCTACTGGGTACCCGTTGCTTTTGTACTCATACTATACTTTGCATCTTCCTGATGCAGATCCTAGTGTGGGCCATCTTTGTTGACTCATGGAGACTTGTGCGAAGAGCTTTTGGATTATCCGAGACTGGGGGTGAGCTCCTGGTGATCGGAGCTTGGCTTTTATCTCCTCTTTTGTACTGTGTACTCTTTTGTTATTCAAATACAGGTGTATATATATTCTCTTGGAACTTATTGTAATTTGTTTATGTAGTAGCGACTCTTATACTATGATACCAGGTTGTGGGATGGTTTAGTTTTCCTATATATATATTCCTGTTGCTTATTTCCCTACTTTATCTTTTGCTTCCACTTATACATTATTTTTTTTGCATGTTTGTTAGAAAGTAGCCTATTATTGACCATTCTGGGCTACGTGATTTGGTATGCCTACAGGGGATTGTAGGTTCCATCATGACCTGAGAAATGGGGTCGTGACATTTCCTCCCCCAAACCCCTATTAAGATTATTTTCATGTTGTTTATGATGTTGATACAAGTAGTGAAGTGATGGTGGCAACAGTGTGTGAAATTATTGATTTGCATAAGCAAATATAGAAAATTTATGCACTGGATACAGAAAAACTAACAGAATGGACGCAAGCCTTGAAAAGGATTAGTGCGAAGCTCACAAATATTTAGCCTGAAGCTGAAACTTGTAATGATCATCCAATTACAAATTTAGATAATATCTAGGGGGAACCTCAAATAAAACAAGAGAGAAAGTTTCCGCAACTAGCGAGTTATGATGAAAAAGAAATAGTGAGTCAATCTTGGCTCGAGAAACAAGCTCAACAAATAAAACTTCATGGGTTTATGGATGATCTTTCCAACATGGCAAAATAATTTAGTGAAGGGAGAATGAAGCTCAGACAAGAGTTAGATCAATTTGGTTCAGATATCCATAACCTACAGGCTCACTTGAACAAGAAGGTTGAGGCGTTTGATGCCCAACCACCAATTATTACGGATAAAAGTCAGCTTGTGGAGCATAAAGAAGAACCTAAATCATTCAACCACATTTTTGTAGATAATGTCACTATTGAAAAAAGTACACTAGAGTCATATGATAAAGTGAACAATATTATTTGTGAAGACTCTAGCATGTGTGAATATGAGGATTTAAGGATGAGAGCAACTTCATATTTGGAGCGCATTGCCCCTAACTTAAATCCCTTTTAGACATATTGTGTAGATGGTGACATTCGTCCACCAAAACTAGTGGAGGAGTCAATTGATGAGAAACAGAATGCTTACATTCTCCAAATTGTTGTGAATGAATAACATAATTACATTCTCCATCTGAGGCCAAGAACTCTTGTCACGATCCAAAATAATGAAGGTTGTGGTGCACCTACCCCAATCCAATCATGGTAGATAAGCGAAACTCATCAAACAAAATCAAATAAAAAATGAAGGCAAATAGTAAAACATCGATATAAATATTTAATAATAAATCCAAACATCCTAAAACAAAAATGAAACAGTACATCAGAAATCCCAAGACTTAGTTGTCACAAGTACAAGAGTGACCTCTAAAAACTAAATGTCAAAACTAAAATACAAAGTTGTACAAGAAGTAGATAAGATAAACATAAAAGATAGAGAAAACTAGGTCGATCTATAAAGTTAGGAGCTCACCAGCTCTTTGAATAATATCTGTAAGTACGAACTCTAACCGCGTGATTCACTCGTACTGGAATCTACACAGAACGATGCAAAAAAGTAGGAGGGAGTACAGTCCACTTTTACTCAGTAGGCATCATTGATCGACTGAGCTTTAGCAGATACTATATCAAATAAAGAATACTAAAATAATCCTTCATGTTGAAAAGTTTCAGCAGTTCAATATCAATAAATAGTATTTTTTATCTCAATCACAGTAACAATCCAATTAATAATGCAATTCAGTAATATGAGATGATATGCAATGGTCAATACCTATCGATATACACCCTCTCCAGTCATGTGTTGCGTAATGGGACCCATGGGAGATTTGCGAAATCCATATATCAAGCCCAGACTTGAACCAAGATTGATAAGTATCATATCCTAACTTGAACTGGGACTAAAATTAATATTAATTACTCAAACTTGAACTAATATTTCAATAATTCTTGCCCGGACTCGAACAGGGTCTAAAATCAGTATCAATGACTCAAACTCGAATCAGGACCAAACTCATATGTTTCTTTCAATCCATTTCTTTCAAATCATTTCTTCAAATCCATAGCTTTCATGTACCATGAGATAAATGAATATGCATGAACACGGAAGTAAAGGACAATTAAGAAAAACACAACAGATATGCCAATTTCTCAGAATCATAACTCATCCATGAACATAGGATACGAACCTCAATATGAAGTCAGGAATCTAAGTTCCTTGTCATCCAAAGCAATATAAGCTCCAATTTGGTCATCACAATGATAATTCATCTCATTTAGTACTCAAATCCACGAATTCACCCAACCCATAGTATGGTTTATATCCAAGCAAAGTCTGAAGAAAGTTAGGTCATAACCTACCTCAAAGACAAACCACAAGACTCTACTTAATCACATACGAGCCTTCCCTTTTTGAATGGCTTCTGGATGCACCCTATCAACCAATAACAAATTCTACACATAAACACGAGTCAACGATACCCATATTACAAAAGGTTCTAATTTGAGTCCAAAAATTCAACCCTGAGTCTACAAGGATAAAATTAGAATTTTATTAAAAAATTAATTTATCCAAAACATAAAGAGTTCAAATATGAAATTTTATCAAAGAAGGGGCAAAAATTGACCTTGTAATCATCAAAAAATAATTTTTTACCTTACCGAGAAAACCTTAAAATTTTAAGTTTTAAAACCAAGATTTAAAGGTGAAATCATAAAATGATCATTGGGAAATGTATATAATTAGTATAAGAAACTTACCCAATGAAGACACCCCGAAAATCTCCTATGAATTCTCCCAATATCAAGTCCCCAAACTCCAAAAATAAGTTCTGGAAGAGATATAATGAAAAAGAAAAATGTCACTGATATACAGCGATCTCTGCACCGATTAAGAATAAATCGTAGGAGCGGCATCACAGGTGAGATAAAAAGTCCGCCACTTCGAAACCCACTAACCACGTGGAGCTCCGCAGGTGCAGAGAAATATTGTACCTATGCCATTGTGATTGAGTCTCCACAGGAGCGGTCATGGCTCAGTCGACTAGGCTCTGCAGGAGCGGAATAAACTCTACTAGTGTGGCTCCATAGGAGTGGACCCTAGCCCACAAGAGCAACGCACCAGACACCAGCAACCTCAACAACTTTCCAAACTTTGAATTGACCCTGAAAACATACTCAAAACCCCACGAACATAAACGAACTATGCTACTAAACTAAAATTGACATTCTAGACTCAATAGAATTATTAAATTTACCAACGAAGTTCATTTCTAATTAGTGTTGGCCAAATTTAATACTATACTAAAACTTCCAACTTTTTAACTAACAACTCAAAATGCATCTGAACGCCTTGAGACCCAAACCAACAAAGATACTATCCCAAAAATTACATTTCAGAGCTAACAAAACTGATAGAATTCTCATACGATGTCTATATCTCCAAATAATAACTAAAGTCAACCATATCAACTTCAAAACCTTCCAAAAAAAAGCTCACCTAGAATCTAACGAAACACTCGAAAACTATGTGAGCCACTCTCACAAACTACAAATACTATAATACAACTCATTTGAAGGGTTAAATGGTCAAAATGCATAAAACCCAAAAGTCACTATGAGTGTTGTTACATTAATCCATCATTTAAACATATGTTTGTCCTCGAATGTAAGAGTAAAGAAGGTACCTGAACTATCAAAAGGCTGGGGATATCTATTCCACATGTATGACTCTATTTTCCATGTAGTTTCCTCAACTGGATGATGCTTCTACTGAACATTCCCTGATGCTATCTCCTTAGATCTCAATTTCCTAGTTTGTCTATCTAAAATAGCTATACGCTCCTTCTCAAAAGTCAGATTTTGATCCAAATCCATCGAGTCCCACCGAATTACATAAAAAGTATAAGAATAGTACCTCTTGAACATTGAGATATAGAAAATTGGATGCATGACTGAAAGATTCAGAGGCAAATCCAACTCTTAAGCCACCTCCCCAATACACTGAAAAATCTCTAAAAGACCAATAAACCTTGGTCTAAGCTTGCCCTTCTTCCTAAACTTCATCTCACCCTTAATTCATGATACTTACAACAAGACCCTCTCACCAACCATGAACTCTAAGTCACAAACCCTCTTATCATAATAACTCTTCTGTCTGCTCTAGGCTGTCAAAAGCCAATCCTGAATCAACTTTACTCTTTCCATCAAATATCATAACAAATTCATACCCCAAGGCCTAACCTAAAAGGAGTCAATCTAACCAACTGGTGATCTACACTTCCTCCTAAACAAAGCCTCAAATGGTGCCATGTGAATGCTGGAATGGTAATTTTTGTCGTAGGCAAACTTCACCAAAGACAAGAACTGGTCCCAATGACTATAAAAATAAATCACTCATGCTCGAAGCATATCCTCAAAACCTGAATAGTCTGCTTTGACTGACCATCCATCTGCGGGTGAAAACTTTTACTCATCTCTAACTGAGTACCCAACTCACACTGTATAGATCTTCAAAAGTGCAATGTGAACTGGGTGCCTCTATATGAAATTATAGAAATAGGCACACCATGCAACCAAACTATCTTCTGAATGTAGATCTTTGCTAAGATCTCCGCATTGTAGTTCACCTTCACTGAAATGAAATGAGCTAATTTGGCCAATCTTTCATAATCACCCAAATGGAGTCAAACTTACTCAAAGTCCGAGGCAACCCAACAACAAAATCCATAATGATACGCTCCCACTTCCACTCAGGTATATACATCTTCTGAGTCATACCACTCGGTCTTTGGTGCTAATACTTTACTTGCCGGTAATTCAAACACTTAGCTACAAACTCCATGATATCTCTCATCATCCTAAACTACTAATAATGCTGCTTCAGGTCATGATACAGCTTAGAAGCACCCAAATATCGAATACCTCAAACAATGAGCCTTATCCATGATCAATCTAGTCAAGTCACCAACTCTAGGAACACAAATACGACCCTTGATCCTTTAAACACCCTCTAGATCAAGAATCACTTCCTTAGCTTCACCACTCAACACCTTAAGCCAAATTACGCATAACTTCCCATTCTCAAATGATATATCCTTAATCTTCTCCCACAATAAGGATCGTGCCTTAACAAAAGTAAGAACTCTACCAGACTCAGATACATAATGTCTCACAAAGATATTTGCAAAACATTAAACATCCATACCCTAAGATCACTCCTCAGCCACCAATAAATCAAGACTAACCATACTCATTGCTTTCCTACTCAAAGCGTCCCCCACTATATTGGCTTTGCTTAGATGATAAAGAATAGTCATGTTATAGTGCTTGGATAACTCCAACCAGCTATATTATCTCAAATTTAAATCCTTTTGGTTGAAGACATATTGTAAGCTACGATGATCAGTGAACACATTGCAATGAACCCCATACAAGTAATTCTGCCATAACATAAAAACAAAAACTACCACCACCAACTCCAAATCATAAGTGGGGTAGTTCTTCTCATGGGTCTTCAACTTGCTCAAAGCATAAACTATCTATTTTACTTTTTACATTAAAACACCAAGGCCAACTCCCAAAGCATCATAATACACGATAAAATCTTAATCTTCCATATGTAAGGCCAAGATAGATGTTGAAGTCAACAAGGTCTTGAGCTTTTGGAAGCTCTCCTAATACTTATCAGACTACTGAAAAACAATATTCATCTGAGTCAATTTGGTAAAAGAAGTTGTAATAGAAGAGAAGCTATAACGCCCTAAGCTTACCCCTAGGATGCGACATGAGACCTGAGATCACGAGTGATCTCAAGCTAACCCTTGGCCATAGCATGACTTAAACATAACCATAAATATACTAAGTGGAAGCTTAATAACAAGTAATGAGCAACTCCATATATATAAAAGAAACATAAGTCTAGGAGCAACAATTTAAAACATGAAACACTAGTTGTCTAACTATGTCTGAAAGCCTCTAAAAATGAGAGAGTGAGTTGCTGGGATAAGGCCCCAGCTAACTCTAAGTACTAAAAGAACATCATGAAAATAAGCTAAACTTATACCTAGTCTTTGTAGGATAAGGACACACCAACTCTGTCTAAAAATTATGTAGGGTCTAGCCACGAGTCTGGGGACGAGTGTCTGAATCTGCATCATGATAGGATACAATACAAAGAAGTATGTGATCAGTACTATGAAATATACTAAGTATGTGAGCTATGCATAAATCATTATAAAACATACTTGAAAACTTATTTAAAGCTAGAATCATACATTAGTAGAAGAAATCATAGTGCAAAGACTCAAAGTAAAATCATAAGTAATTATCATGGTTTGAGCATAAGTCATAAAGTAATGAGTCTATTCCTAAAAGCTGATATTCATGTAACCTTAGTAGTTTAAAACAATTCTTGTGGGTGTTTCTTATAACCGATATAAATCATGTTGAGCACCATGGAGTCCAGTGTTATACATCTAAACTGAAAAAGATTGTCCTAACTGGCTAAAGTTAAGAGCATATACATAAGGATCCTGAAGTATGCCTAAAAAGGCAAACCTATGGTGGCAACGTAGTTCTGGACATAGGTTATCTAGAACCCTTATCAGTTTGGTGCTAAATACTACTCCCAGAACATATCATAGTGCTCATATAACATGTGACATATTTAGATGTCAAAGCTTATTCATAGTCATAGATGGCAAATGGGATGTCATACTACTCATGAACCTTGCTTTTGGAAATTGGTTTATGAGAAGTGATGGCATACCAAGATGTCATATAAATCATAGAAAAACATATCTTAAAGGTTTTCATTACTCTAGTTAAAATACATAATCTTATTAAAATTTATAACTTAAAGATATAACACCCAGCCCGTTTGAACTTCGGATTCACTTGTACTTTTGTTATAAGACTAAGATTTCTTAATATGTAAGAAGGATGTTTTATGAGGTATTTTAAATGCAAAATAGTTGTATGTTAAATTTTGAATTCAAGCAAGTTGCAAAATAAAAGTCAAGGATAGTTATTGTAAATTCCGTTAATAAATTCTCTAAAAATTGGGTCAAATGTATCAAAGATTTTATACCAATATATAAAGATTTAGAAGTCCCCTGACCTACCAAATTGATGTTCTGCAAGTCTAGTTTCCAACATACTAAACCGTTCATCCATAAAACTTCAGAATAGAGAGATATTCGCATTTTTGTAAGACTGTGTTGGCAGGCATTTCAAGGTGGCTCTATCCCAAGTGAGTTTAGCTCTTTAAGGGATGATTCTCCTTTGTTTTAAGTCATAAAATTCAACCAAACACTATAGAATATTAGATAGAAACCCCTTAAATAATCCATAGACCTTGATGCTTTCAATTCAGAAGTTTAATGAAAGTTGCTCTATGTTGCGAGCTCATAAGCTTGGTGCAGTTTTCCCAATCAATTTAATGGAGTATCTCCATGGGTGTAGTGGCAGAGAGCTAGCATATGTTTATTGAGTATTTGGCAGTAGCTATGGAGTTATATTGGCAAGTAGTTTCTTGGTGATTTTGGCTCTATTTGTTGTTACTGAAAGGAAGCAGCTTATTTAGCTTAGGATTGCAAAGTTTTATGTAGAGGTAACCTTCCTCCTATGACCCTCCTTCATAATCCCATGTTCCATTATCATTTGTATAGAATTTTGAGCCATAATGCGATGCTTTAGACACCGCAGCTCTGGGCAGCCCCTTTGTCTTGTTAAGTTTGATTAATAGTATTGTGTACTGATGGTGTTAAGGTGTTTGAGGGAGTGGGGGTTGGTTTGATTATTATCAGAGTCATGTAAGATAGTTGTTGGATTGAATGACATGAAGTATGCCTTGAAATAGTGCCTTGGGAGCTCGTTTCTCCTTTGAGATATTGTTACCATGTTTGATTTAGCTGATATTTATTATTGTTAGTAGCCTCATTTTATGATTTGAAATTGGTTGGTCGCGAGTGTGACATTGATGCCTTATTGATTGATTATGGCTCGTTCTTGCAACCTTGTTGATTCTCATATTTGTTGCTTTATATTTGGTTGGTCAAGCTTCATACCAACACCTTTAGGGTTTCAGTTGAAAGGTATGTTAAAGCTTATTTTTCACTTTCTCACATGACATTTAAGGCCAAAGCTTGTATAGCATGTGTAATGTCGTTATTTTACTAGGGACTTATAGTATTGAGTGTTTTCCCACAACATGATATAGCAACTATCATCAGCCCTCTATTCCTTACTTAGTGGCCTAGAAGACCATGTTATGATTGTATTGAGGTCACTTATGATTACATGATATTATTGTGTTATTTTTATCGTCTTGCTGTCGCCTATGAGCTGGTTTCGGAGAAGCAGTTACATTATATTATTGCATCTTCGGGCCAGGCATACTATGTCTACAGGCTGGGCAGACCGTACCTATGGGACGGGCAGGCTGTACTTATGGGCAGCACATATATGGTACCCCAGAGCCTCAGAGTTGCAGTGATTCACAACATATATCCAGTTAGACAGTTAATATCAGATTATCACTGGGTCCAAGTAAGGTAGTATGTATGGGTATTTAGCACCTGTTGTGTTTGTTAGGACTTTTGGCGATCATATGTTATTTGTACCTATCGGGCTTATGGGGGACAAGTAAGGTTATTATTTGCTATGTGCTTTAGATGATATCTTATTGCAGGAAGGTATGTTATTGTATTTTTGTTTTACTTCTGACCTTTTGTTCAGTCCCTACACTTTAGTTTCAGTTTTCAGTTTGCCTTACATACTCGGTACATTATTTCGTATTGACGCACCATTGCCTGGGGGCGCTCCATTCATGCCTGCAGGTCTTGAGCAATCACTAGATAGACCTTTCGGGTAGCATAGTGATACTAGATTGGAAAGTATGGATGGTACTATCTTGGATGGCACTTATCCTTCAAGGCCTTTCACACGTAGTCAAGCTAAAAAGCTCCAAGACCTACAAGCAATGTTCATGAAAAGGGAAGCATTGGAGAAGCTTGAAGAATCTCAAAGGAAAGCATACAATGTGTGGGTGGTCCATTAAAGTGAGGTGGAAGGAGGAATTCAAGAATTCCCAAAAGAAGACAACCAAACAAGGCCCTTACTTCATTAAGGGCAAAACTGTAATAGCTAGTGTCTTATTATTCCCTAGTATAAGTAGTATCTTTTCTTCATTTTGAAGACTAGTTTTTGCATATTGAAGATTGATACTCTAAACTTGTAGTTGCTAGTGTAAGGCTTAGTGTAATTCCCTTAAGGAATTAGTGAGTGATTAGGGTGACTCTCTTGATTGTTAGTTTAACTTCTTTACTTAATTAATCGAAGGTCTCCCACTTGTGGATTTCATTTAGGTTTCCTTGATTAGTTGAGTTGAATTAGTATCTAGTTGTTGGAATCAATTGGGAGGTGAGGGTTTTAGCCCCTTGTTGCCCATAATTTCAATTCCTAGTTATTAATTCTCATATCTTTTCCTTCGTTTCTTCTTGTTTGTTGTATTTCCGTTATCATTTGGTATCAGAGCCAGGTTTAGGTTTGTTTCCACAAATCTAAGTCTTGGGAATTTGATATCTTCAAAATCCAAAAAAAAAAAAAAATCTGATTTTTTTTTGTTTTGATTTGTTGTTTTTGATACTAGATCTTCATTCCCTAGTATTTTTTGAGTCTAGATTTCAAATTTCATGCGATTTGGAGTTGTAGAAGTGAAGTTGCCATTAAAGGGTTTTGAGCTTTTGAAGCTTTACAAACTTTGAAAGTGGGTCTATTGATTGAGGAGGAATTGGAGATTAAAAACCATTGGGGTTTGTTCCTTACGTTAAGGGGAAGCTAATCCTAAAATTTGAGCCAATTCCGAGCTCATTTGAAGGTGTTGGTGTTTAGTGTGTGTTCTTGGTGTTCTAGGTGTTTTTGATATTTATCAAGAACATCTTGAAGAAGAAGAAGCCAAAAGGTACGTTTGATCCAACTTTTCCAAGTCAAAGTGGTCAAAAATGTTTGTTGGGTCCACAAGTGGAATTTAAAAAAAAAAAAAAAAAATTCCACGCCCAGTCTCACCCAGGCGCGTGAGACCAACTTCAGAGGGCTTTTTCTGCAGGTTTTCATACTTAGTTTTTTTTAGGGGTCTCAAATTTTGGGACCCCAAAATTTTTCTAAGTGTTGGAACTTTTAAGACCCCAATTTTTTTCTAAGTGTTGGAACTTCAAACTTCTTCTTCTACACTCATTTTTCTTAGATTTCTCAACTATTTAACAACTAATTAACATCTTTAATTACTTGTTAACTAGTTTTTAAACATCAAATCATCTCTTTGATTCTCCAAATTAAGCAACAACAAGTAGTTTCTCCTACTTTTGTTACTTAATTCTTGAGTCTGAATTCTTTCGTGCTTCTTCCTTCTTCTTTTCTTGTCTTGTTTTCATTGATTAATTCCTTGATTCAAGTCCGTTAGAGTCTTTCAAGTCGTCCTTTTTCACGAGTCACAAGAATCCATTCCTCCACAAAGGATAGGTGACCTTGAGTTGATTTAGCGGAGCTAGTTCACTACCAATTTTTAGACGACGCCACAGGAGGTGAGTTGAGAGTTACATACGAGGGACGTGAGACTTTTACTACTAACCTTGCTTGTTGAGTTTTGTAGGTGCCATGTCCCACCACGATGCAAGTCCAGTTGGGGAGAGCTCGGAGAACCTCATGGAGGTTCTTGCACACCTCTCCAAACAAATGGCGGAAATGAATGGGAAGTTAGGAGGTATGGAGGAAAGGTTGGTATGGGTGGAAAATGAGAATAGAGGGAAGACACTCCAAGTCGAAAATGAGGAGGTAAGACGAGCATCGGTGCAATCCACCACCATTACTCCGGGGCAAGCTCACCAACTATGTTACCCTCAACAAAATCGAACCCGAACCTTCCAACAACCCACCTTCCAAACAAACAACCCTCCAAACTACCCAAGGCAGCCAACACCACATCCACATCCACATCCAAAACCCTATCGCCCTCCACAAGAGAACCGTCCTTTTGTGGCAAACCAAGTTTTATACCAAACTCCTCTCCGAAATCCATCAAATGCATCCTTACATGATTCCTACATATCACCTCCACGAAACACCACACAAACACCCTATCCAAACCACCAATTTCAAAATCCTCTCTATGACGACATGAATGAAGTTCACAATAATGATGAGTTTTGGGAGCATGGGGGTAGAGATGACTATGAAGGGCCAAGGGAAGGGGTCCAGCCTCGGGACTTAGGGTGGGACCAAGGAATAGGAGGTCAACGCTATGGGAATAGAGGAGATAGGATGGGGAATAGAGGAGCTAGGTATGGAGAACGGAATGATCAAGATAGGGGATTGAACACGATCAAGGTTACACTTCCAAAGTTCAAGGGAAGTAGTGACCCGGATGAATTTCTTGAATGGAAACTACAAAGTGAATGGATTTTCCTTACTAATAACATCTCGGAATCATTGAAGGCGAAGTATGCCCTCACTCAATTCGAGGGATATGCTTCCACATGGTGGGAATCCAAGAGGAGGGAACGAGAGAGTCGTCATCTCTATGAGTTGCCCACTTGGCAAGAGTTGGTTGGTCTAATGGAGTATAGGTATTTGACTCCGGATTACTACCAAGAAGCTCTCAAGAAGGTGTACATGCTTAGGCAAGGTACCAAGAGTGTTGAAGAATACTATGATGAATTTGAGAACTTGAGAATGAAGTCCAAGCTTGAGGAGCATATGCAATATACGGTGATACGGTTCATGGCGAACTTGAGGCCCGATATCTTGAAGCCTTTGAGACTTAAACACTATGAGAATCTTGAAGCGGCTTTCCATGATGCCTCTAAGGTTGAAATGGATTTGAAAGATGAGAGGACATACAAGGCCAATAATTTTTCAACTTCCTCATGGAGTAAAAACAATGATAAGTGGAAGACCCCAACTCCTCGAGAATCATCTAAAGGTAGTGGTCAAGACACTCATGTCAAGGTTGATTACAAAGCCAAAGGGAATGACAAGCAGAAAGGAGGTAACTTTGAAAAACCCAACTTTCCTGGACCCTCTACCATCCAATGCTTTCGATGTCAAGGGAGGGGACATATTGCTAGTGAGTGTCCTAATAGAAGGACAATTGTTGCTTTTCTTGATGGGTATAAAACCGATGAGGAAGATGAGCATAATGAAAGAAGTGAGGGAGAGAGGGATAAAGGTGAAGGGGAGAGAGTAGCTTCGGGGGATGAGGAAGAAAGGTTGGATGAGAGGGTAAATTTTGCTTGCTTCATGGAAAGGGGGCAACCCTTACTTGATGATAATGAAGAGTTGAAGGTAAATACCAACCTTTCATGTGTTGTGAGGAGAAATATGGGAGCCCTTGCCAAAGAAGAACTTGACCAAAGGGAGAATCTGTTTCATGCTAGGTGCAAGATCCAAGATAAGGTGTGTTCTTTGATTATTGATAGTGGGAGTTGCACTAATGTGGTGAGTAGTTCTTTGGTGGAGCGTATGCATATTCCAACAAGAAGGCATTCCAACCCATACAAGCTACAATGGCTCAATGAGAGTGGAGAGATGAAGGTCCTCAAACAAGCAAGTATTCGATTTAGTGTGGGCAAGTACAATGAGGAGTTGAGTTGTGATGTGGTACCCATGTTGGCTTGTCATGTATTATTGGGGAGGCCTTGGCAATTTGATAGAGATGTTGTGCACTATGGAAGGACCAACAAGTATGCTTTTGTGATTGACAGTAAGAAATATGTACTTGCACCTCTCACCCCATACCAAGTGAGTGAGGACTATCGGGCTATGAAGGAGCTTCGGGAGAGAATAAGGGTGGAAGAAGTGAAGAGTGAAGGTGAAAGTTCCACCATTGTTCCAAAAGAGGGAAGTGACTTGGCTAAAAATAAAAAGAACATGTGTATGATAGCCAAGCCAAACAATTGTCTAAAGGGTGTGGATGAGGAACGCTTTTTAGTGTGCCTTGTCAACACCAATCTTTTATTGCATGCTAACCAAGATACTAGCATTTTGCCTAGTATTGTTTCTTCTCTTTTACAGGACTATGATGAACTATTTCTGGATGAGATGCCCGCGGGACTACCACCCTTGAGGGGAATTGAGCACCAAATTGACTTTGTGCCGGGGTCACAAATTCCCAACCGACCAGCCTATAGGTGTAATCCGGAAGAGACCAAGGAGCTACAAAGGCAAGTGGAAGAACTCCTTGAAAAGGGATTGATCAAAGACAGCCTAATCTCGTGTGCCGTACCGGTTATCCTTGTTCCCAAAAAGGATGGTACTTGGAGAATGTGCATTGATTGTAGAGCCGTGAACAAGATTACAATCAAGTATAGGCATCCAATTCCAAGACATGATGACATGTTGGATGAGCTTTGTGGATCAAGTGTGTTCTCAAAGGTTGATCTTAGGAGTGGGTACTATCAAATTCGAATGAAACCGGGTGATGAATGGAAGACGGCTTTCAAAACAAAATTTGGGTTGTATGAATGGCTTGTGATGCCGTTTGGTTTGGCTAATGCTCCAAGCACTTTCATGAGGTTGATGAATCATGTTCTCAAACCCTTCATCAACAAGTTTGTGGTTGTGTACTTTGATGACATACTTGTGTATAGAAAGACAATTGAAGAGCATGTAGGCCATTTGAAACAAGTGTTTGATGTTTTGCTACGAGAAAGGTTATTTGCGAATCTCAAGAAGTGTTATTTTTGTGTTGAAAAGGTAGTGTTCTTGGGCTTTGTGGTTAGTGCAAGTGGTATAGAGGTTTATGAAGAAAAGGTGGAGTCAATCAAGACTTGGCCGACCCCATCCAATGCAACCGAGGTAAGAAGTTTTCATGGGTTGGCGAGCTTTTACCGGTGTTTTGTGAAGGGT
>QJPP01003133.1:0-184704 GCA_003996215.1 Jaltomata sinuosa | reverse complement strand
CTCCGCACGGGGAGCCATAGTAGCAGGCTGCGCCCTTGAGCTCTGTGCACCCAGGGCTGCCCCCTGAGCGGATGTCTGCGCTACCTCAGAAGGCCGCTCTCCAATCACACCCAAAAGCTGCAATAGTAATCCCCGAATATCTGGAGACTGAGCTGTGGGTGGAGCTGGCACAGAAGTGGGCACTGGAGCTGGTACTGGAGCTGGCGCTGGAGCTGGTGGTACCTGGGCTGCCCCCTGAACCACATGCTGCTCGGGCTCTATCTCCACGCTAGCAGCCCTAGCAGGTACCACTGTTCGAGGCCGTCCTCGACCCCTAGCTGGAGTGGGAGGCTCATCCTCGCGTGCTGCCGATGATCTCGTACGAACCATCTGCGGAAGAATGAAGTAGAACAAATGAGATTTCTAGAAACTTCAAGGGTAGTACGCACGATACAGAAGCAATGAAAGAGTTGAATTTCCTAAAATGCCACCGTAGCCTCCCAAAGATTGAGTACGGACGTCTCCGCCCCGATCCGCAGGACTCTACCAGACATTGGCTCCTATACCGATGACACCGGTGAACCTAAAACTCTGATACCAAGTTGTCACGACCCGATTTCTCGGTCATGATGGCACCTACAACCCCCGGTAGGTGAACCAATCCCTGTAGCCCAGAACAGCTAGTAATGGGCCACTATCTAACAAATAAGAGAACAAGACGAATAAAATGGATAATATGAATGTAAATATATACAAATGCGGAAACTAAACCAAACCCCAAGACCTGGTATCATAGTACAGAGCCAAACTACATACATGGAGTACAAGTAAACAAAAACTATATATACAGATGTCTCTGAATGGAAATAGAGTACATGCAACAAAAGATAAACTAAAGCTAAGCTCCGATCGCCAAGAGCCCACCTTCAGTCTGAAGTAGTCTTCAATAGATCTCCAAGCACGAATCTCAACGATCTACCGGCGATGGCCCACACTAGGATCTGCACCCAAAGATGCAGGGGGGTAGGGGTGAGCACCAAATGCGAAGCATAAGGTACCCAGTAGGTATCATAGGCCGACTGGGCACATATAAGATAAAAGCGCAGTAATAGACGGAATAGAAGCAAGTAGTCACAGAAATCAACGAAAGGTACACAGGAACTAGCCCAGAGGGAAATCAACAGAACCACAGATGAGGCTAGTAAGCAGAATATACACACCAAAGGCACAGGTGAAAGTAAGAAACAACGCACCTGGGATCCTTGCAACAACAGTGTATACAAAATAAGTTTACAGAATGGACGGTATACCGGTAACCTCAAATGTAAGAAGAAGAGAGAAAGAGTAATAATAGGCATGCTCAAGACATGAATCAACCCAACTAATCATAACAATCTCAAATCCAGAAACTAACACCCTAGCAGTACCAATCTCATACTTATCCATAATAGAGAACCATTTTGTAAATAAATAGCAAAAGTCTACCTACAGTCCCTCGGCCGCCCATACAACCGAGGAACACAACCAAGTGAAAACAAACCCTCCGGCATCCCATACTACCGGAGCGTACAATCAACAAACAGCAAACAAGGGTGGAACCTCAAACCATGAATGATATGATGCATGAAGATCTCAAGTGCCATAGTATCTCTGTATGTACCTCCTCCGGCGCCGATCCGGCCCAGCAGGTAGGTTCCATGGAAGGTCTCTGCCCGTATACCTCTACTCCCCCGTATACCCCTCTTCCGGCACACGCAGCTCATAGCTCCTGGCCCGGATAGCAAGGTCCATGGAGGTCCTCGACCCCATACCATATCTCAGTATCAGAACATGTATCAAGATAGAGTCCCAGTCTCAATATCAAGATATAGAATCAGTCTCAAATATGCATGCCCAGACCCCGTCCAGGACTAAAAAATAGTAGGAAAATATCTGAAAAACCCCTCCAAGGGTGCCCGGGCGTCGCCGGGTCTAAACAGTAAAAAGTCATCTCATGTGCTCGGTCCAACCGAAGCTAAAAATCATCTCAAGTAGTAAGAAAACTCATCTAGCACTCCGGCCCTGCCGAGTCTAGTGATAATAGTAAAACTGATGATTTTAAACCACAAGTGAAATCAACCATTTCCAAATCATTTCCATCAAAAACGGCCCCCCGGGCCATGCAAGGTTTAGAAAACAGTGTCAGTAGGCCCAAAGCCAAAACCACTGTAAAACATCGATAAAACCTCTTTATATGCATGGAAATGATATGCTCACACACAACAATAGCTGCTCAACCAGCTTACAATCAACCTACCGACCCTGCACAGGCCCACAGCTACTCAGCAAGCATAACCAGCCTAGAAGGATAATTCTATGCCCGGGACTCGCGGACATTCCCAAAATCCCACCGTCTATGTTCCAGAGTCAATAAGGCCCTCACAGGACCGCAAGGGTAAATAAATAAAATATATCGCCAAATACTACAAACAACGGAGGAATAAAAATAGCGGACATGAATAAAGCGGTCAAGGTTTGTGGTACCAACCTAATAAACCAACCCAAGGATGTCCATTAATACAATTTTATTCTATATATACGGAGTCTGGGAAAATTAAACCGTAACCTACCTGTCGTCCGACGACAAGCTGCTGGAACACGATGTCCAAGCTCGAACCACTCCGAGAAAATCCAAAACTAAAGCGGAATCGGAATTGGATTTGGGAAGAAATAACTTGACAAGATAATTGATTTACTTTATCAACTATATTTTTCTCACCACAAAACCTCACACGTGAAAGAGTATTTGATAATGTGCAAAGTTGTAGGAAATCGTAATATACACATATGTATATTAACTTTCAGCAATATGGCATAAATATATATAAGTGTATGTGCTGCCACCTTTCATCCTACTAGTGCTGCCTTCACCTTCCACTTACACGTGGGGGTGGCGGTGGCAACCCATTTTCCTCCGTTAGGTATATATTCGGGTATTGCGTAAATTCGTGGTAAAATAATTATAGTATTTTAAATATACCATAATTATTAGAAAATCATTTCCAATAACACCTACTATATTATAATAATAATTTTCAACATAATTAAATTTACTATCTCCGTTAAAATATTACGGAGTATAAAAACTTTATAAAATAAATACTTAAACCATTAAAATATTTTGAAAAGGCAACACTAATATAGTTTTTACCAAATTAAACTTTTAAATAATTATTTCAAATACACACACGATGCTAATGAAGTTCTTAAGTTTAGGCTCGTAATTCGCCTACGCACGATTTCGATATTCAAGAATTCTCTCGGAATCCTCCCTTATATTTTATCACTGTTTCGAAACTGAAATGGCATTTTAAAACGTAAAACTGAAGCTTAAATCGGGTTAAACCCGACCCGATTCGCGACCCGGTTCGCAACCCCGTTTCCTGCCAGACAGTCCGCGGTAAAACAGTCATAACTCTTTACTCCGAGATCCGTTGGACGTGCGGTTTTGTGCGTTGGAAACTAGACTCGAAGACCTTCGATTTGGTATCTCGGGGGACTTCTAACTCTTTATATATTGGGAGAAAATCCCCGACACATTTGACCCAAAGTTCAGAAAATTGTTAAAGGTCTTACGATATCTTTTGCCGATTTGCTTGACTTCAACACTTAACGTGGAAATGACCGGATGGGTCATTACAAGTATGAAGGAGATCTTCTTACAATGAGGTTCGAGGTGGTATGACTAGCTTTTGGTTTTTATGAAGAGTATGCCTTCTACCTAGAGAAGAGGTTATATGACAAAGAGAATTTGAATGGTTTGAGTTTAGTATATGACTCCCATAGAATGATTGGTGTTACTTGGCTAGAGACACAAGATGTCTAATTTTGCTGTTAAATGAATATATGAAAGGGTAAGTTGACTATGTGTGGGCTGACATTAAGGATAAAAGAAGACCAAGTAATAAGAGTTCTTAAAGGGAAATAATTGACGGATTCAGGCCAAAAGTGGAAAAGTTTCTTTCATGATTGGATTCTATGAGGATATGTAACGATATTTCTTTATCAAGGGTACATATTATTTTAGGCTAGAAATTGGATAGTTCGTGTAATGTGTTGTTGTTATTTGATGGGTAACAATGTATGGTATAATCAAAAGGGCAAAATTAAAAATTTATTAGAAAATCAATTTACTCATATATTAAGTGTAACAACCGGGTCTATCGTTATGGGTAAACCTTTCATTCCATTATTGATATTAAACTGCTGGGACTTTTCTACGTGCAGGAATATTTTAGTATTCTTTATTCGATATAGTAACTACTTAAGCTCGGTCAGCCTATGATGCCTACTGAGTACAAGTGGACCGTACTCACCCCTACTTTTTTGCATCCTTCTGATGCAGATTCAAGTAAAAGTAGACCCTGCAGATAGAGTTTATGCTTCTTGGTACCTTCAAAGATATGGTGAACTCCCGTGTTCGGAGACTGTCCCGGCTTTCTCTACTATTTATCTTTGTTTTCTTTACTTTCTCAATTTTTTTTGTAGTGTTTGGTTATCACATTACTTAGAGTTGCTCTTGTATTCATGACATCTGAGTCTTGAAATGTTTTTGGGAGTCTTATTGTTCAGTATCTTTTTATTATTATTGATTGAGTTACTATTAGATACTCGTTGTGTTATTCTGCTATTTGCCTTATTTTAAGTTACTTGCATTTGTTGAGTCAGTCTAACCTACCATTGTTGGGTTGGGATAGGTGTCATTATAACTCTGGTTATGACCTTCTCGATAGTTATGTTGTAGAAAAGTGGTGGATCTTGTGGATTTTCTTGATGTGGTACTACTAAAGTAGAGAAAGTGATGAATGGAAACATATATATCGGTTAACGAGTGTAAAAGGTTAATAACCTAAGGAGCTATCATTTGTTTCACCTATTTGGATAATAGAGTTTGACATTACATTCAAATTTGAAGGACCAACTAGTTTTTACTATGGACACTTGAGTGAGGCATTGGTCTTTAAGGGAAACTAAAGTTGTCGATCAATGGTAGATATTAATATGTTCAAGTTATGAAGGGTATTTTAGAGATTTAATTGAGGGCTAGTGATATCAGTTGAGACCAAGGGAATTGAATCGATATTGTAAACACAAGCTTATGGATAAAGAGAGTTTTCAGCGGGTACACTTATTTGGAATGTTAAGTGGAAAGGTGTGTGCAATGATTGATTTTTTTACAGGATTGAACTAGTGCATATATGTCTTGAGGTATCAAGTTAATGACAAGATCAACTTTTTGGGATGACTAGGGCTACTAAGTAATCTGGTGAAAAGATTATGTGATGGATTGTACTTGTGATATGACAAATTTAGAGGGGTTTTCGATTAAAAGATTCTAGTAAAGTAGGAAAAATTTTCAAGTGTCTAGGACTTGTAGCTTGTTACTACTTTGGTTATTGGTTTAGTTTATATGGGAAGGCTTGTGGTGTTTTGAAACACTCCTGGAGTAGACCTGAAGGGATTTCAACTTATATTGGTAAAAGTGATTGAAAATGGAATATGACATTCGAAAAGTAAGACAAGTATATTTGATTTGATTTAAACGGATAATTATTCATCTTCAGGAAGTGAGACTTGGGTTTAGAATGACACGGTCACTTGGGTCTTGTTCAAGTTATAGTGGTACTATCACGTGTTTTTTCAGATGGGTTGTGAACTACTGAGTATGCTTAAAGAAGGAAGTCTACAAACATTCGGGTCAAGTGTTCTAATGAGTTCCATGGTGGTTTCGAGTTAGGTAACTAGTAAGGTTTAAATTTCAAATTACGGATGTGATCAGATCAAGGGGAACATAGTCAGTCGTGTTCTAAGGCATGTGATATATTAGCAACCATAAGTGAATGGTTTGATGTTGACCGGTAATGAAAGTTGTGTACATGATTCGGATAAGAATTCAAGATTTTTGTGGTAAGGCTACATTTGTGGTAGTGGATTATGTTAGGGTATAGATTGGTAAGATGAGAAAAATTGATAAAATCGGTTATAGCGGACTTAGAAGGACTTGTGCACGAAAGATCACATGGGTTGCAGAATTATCACTTTAGGATGTTAACTAATATGATGAAGCATTTCACTTGAAGGTTTTGGTTTATAGTGTGAGGTAATATGTCATATGCCTTGTGTCGAATAATATTGAATGGTAAATAAGTTAAAGGAATGAATAAGGGGCTTTTATATTAAAGAATCAGGGGTATTCAAAGTTATATGAAATACTAATAGCATTGCATGATCGGTATAAGTTGGGAAATGTGTGACATTATATATGATCCTTGGTATAGCGTTAAAGATTTATGTAGATTATGGCTTTTGAGTTCCGAAATGATAGCACGAGTTGGAACATTTGTTCATGGAAGGTTGAGTGATTTTGGCATAGACTTGTGAAAGACTTAGTAGTGGATCTTTTGCAGATTTGGTTTTGGTTTTGATCCCATTGAGGCAGGAATCAGGTCAAAAGTAGTTCCCACACTCAAAGTGGGAGAAAATTTGAAATAGATAAAGGGATGACCGAGGCCGACAAAGGCCGCCTACATATCTCATTTTTGAGAATTCAGGTCAAATGTAGTTCAAGAAAGGAAGGGGAAAGATAGATCTTCCTAAGGGGTTGATCGAAGCCGACACAGGCCGCCTATATATCTCATTCTTGAGAATTCAGGTCAAACTTAGTTCGTAGATAGAGGATAGGGAATTTTAAGCTATTACAAAGCATAAAAGTGACTATAATTAGGAAATGCGATTACAGGGAAAGAAATGAAAGAAAAACTATCCTCAGGCATAGTATCTCTTCACATCATCGGAGTTTCTATAGGCTTGGGCCATACTTTGATCATTCATCTCGAATAAAATCAAAGCTCTTCCAAATAGCACCTTTTGGACAATGTACAGTCCTTGCCAATTTGGTACGATCTTTCCTTTGTCTCATGGGAGGGAATGATTAACTGTCCATTCCCTAGATTGAACTCTGGACTGACCAATATTTCGGGAGATGATGTTTGTGCTCATTCTCGTCCTATTGTTGTAGGACCAGTCAAAGATGTTGGTGTATGGCTTGAGCAGACTGATAAGCTCTTTCTTTTGTACTTTTGACAAATGAACAACGATGTTGATTTCTTCAACTTGACTGTTGCTTCCCAGATTGACCACCTCAAACTCTTTTAAATGGGGCCTTTCCTGGTCTTCAAAGTTCTTGGGCTTCTCGGTTGTTCGTTCCAGGACCATGATTTCTTCAGCATACCCTTCAAAATCATTATCGTCTAACTTGGTCTGATTGCTAAGCTCTGGACATGATATGACAGTGGCAAGTTTTAACTTATTATTACATAAACCATAAACAACACAAGTTAGATAATGACCAGCGATCATATAGCAAAGTTTTCGCAATAGGAGAGGCTTTTCTTTGAAATCCAAAAATCTTTATAAACTATAGCTATAACCCACACGAATGCAGGTTCATGACTCTGGGAAAGTAGTAAAATAGTGAAAGGAACATTAAAACATAAAGGATGGGTTCGGAGCCTCATTCGGACCATCACCGATTTTTATAAAATAGAATCTTTATTTACCCAGCCGAGTGGAGAGTCATGAGGGGAATTGCGACCCAATTCTACAGCTTGTCACGGGCTTGGCATTCCTTATCATGGCTATTTTGGGGATTTCATCTGTTACAACATCGCACTCTTCAAACAACCTTCTGATCCCATCCTCTAACCCATCGCTTAGAGGACTAATACGCATCGGGAATGACTGATGTAAGTGAGGGAGTGGCTTAGGCAGTCCTAACTGCTTCTTTTCTTCAAATTTTGCCTTGTCGTGTCGGGCCATGTACTCTAATTCATGCCTGGTCAGCTGTCTGGGAATGCTTATGGGCTTAATTATACCGCCAAAATTCTTTCCCAACCTAAATCCTGGCTCGTATCCATTTTTCAGCATCGTGGTTGCGAGCATTTTATAGATGGGTGGCATGGGAAATTGAGGAGAAAGATCCTCTCTAGTGGCATTGACGACCTCTACGGTGTAGAAATTGGTTCCCCTTGGGACTTCTTCGATCACGGGGACACAACCATTAGGGTGGCTTGGGTGACTCCACTCACCATAGATAACCATTTCAAATTCCTCCCAAATGAACTTTACCATTTAGTGCGAAGTTGAGGGCATGGCTCCAACTTCGTGGATCCATGGTCTTTCCAAAAGCAAGTTGTAGCTAGTGGTAATATGCATGACTTGGAATTCTACTTAGAACTCGGCGAGTCCCATCCTAATGTGCAAACTGGCCTTTCCAATAGTGTCCCTTTGACCCCTATTGAAGGCTCTCACGTTGATCCTGCTCTGGTAAAACTTCCCCAGATCATAGTCTAGTTCAGTGAGTGTGGATAGCGGGAAAATATTCAGACCCGAACCATCGTCAAGAAAATCTCCATTTATAATCTTTTCTTGACTTTTGGCAGTGACGTGCAAGGCCTTCTTGCGCACTAACCCTTTAAAGGGCAGTTCAGCAATATGCAAAGTAGCTATAGCTTTTTCCAGCATTTACTGCTTTCTAGGGCTAACTGACACTATTGAGTTGATCACAACCCATTCTTCTTCTATCTCAATCATATTCACGGCGGCTCCTCCGTGATTTGGGAGCAGGTTACTGTTAATATTTGGTGGTTCTATTTGTAGTGTGACCACTCTTTGATCGATCAAATCTTGAATTTTATGCCTCAGGTTAATGCAATCTTTGGTATCATGTCTGACTCCTCCGGAATGTTAAGCACAATGTCGATCAACCCTGAAAAAATAAGAGTCAGGATTTACAGGTTTAGGTTGTATGGGCTGATTAAATCCAATAGCCTTCAATCCCTCATATAACTGAGTCTTGGTTTCAGCTAACTAGGTGAAAGTCCGAGGAGCTTTCCTTTCCAAATTTGGACGAGGGAGATTGATATTAACGGGGGGAGGAACTTGGTGATTGTTCTGGTTCTCAAGAGCCTTCTGATACACTTGAAAGTTTTGGGGAGGAGCTTAGTAGGTGGGTTGTACATTTAATTGTGGAGCTTGGTAAATGGGCTGAGTATAGAAAATTCGTTGAGGATTTTGTGGAGCTGGGGGAGGGGTCATTGGAACAAGTGATTTTTATAGTTGGCTCCAAAGGGCTTCTTCGATTTCGTGCTAGGACTAGAGGATACTGAAGATACTTCTTCCCTCTTTTTCTTGGGAAATCATGTCGATCCTGCGGATGTCAAGGCCTTGGCAATCTTGCTGCTATGAAGACCTTCTTCGACTATTTCACCAATCTTAACTAGATCGGTGAATTTTTCTTTTACTGCCAATATCATTTTGTCGTAAAAGTCTGACTCTTGAGAGCGCATAAACACTGCACTTATCTCCTCTTCAGTCATATGAGGTTGAACCCTTGCCGCCTCCTTTCTCCATCGATAGGCGTAGTCCCTGAAGTCTTTATTCGATCTTTGCCTGATACGCCCTAGAAAGTATTGATCTGGGATGACTTCCACATTATATGCAAACCATTGAGCAAAGTCTCAGGCCAGATAACTCCATCTAGACCACTTCTTTAGTTCTTGGATGTGAACCATTCTAAAGCCTCTCCGCTTAGACTTCGGCTGAACAATATCACTAGCAGAGCGTCGTTCTTTTGAGCACTGACCATTTGATCGCAATATCTTCTTAAATGGGCCTCGGGATACCCAACACCATTAAAGATCTCGAACTTAGAAATCTTGAATCCGTCTGGCAGTTCCATCTCCGGATGGATATAGAGATCATCATATTCATAGCCCTTTTCATAAGACGAGCCTCTAAATTCCTTGATCCTGGCTATCTCCTCTTTCATCTGTGCCATGTCATAGTCATGCTTCTTCTCTGCGGACCTCAACTCTTTCTCCTTTTTCTCATAGTGGTCCAGCTCGGGACTTTTTTGGGAGGGAAGTATATGTTTCTACCATATCATGGAAAGCAGAAGGTGGTGTATTCTGGACAGGTGGAGGTTGTACATGTGGAATGGCATTTAGGTATGTGGGGGTACAGTTGTGCGGGTTAGTGACATTGGGATGATGATTCTGGGAGTTGTACGTGTTTAGTGGCGTATTTTAAAAATTTGGATGGAGGTTTTGTGGGAGGTAGGCACTTGGGTTATTGTTTTGGTTATTGTGCTGGACAAGAGGAGTATGAATTTGGTACGAGGATCCGATATGAAGAGGATTATTGGAGAGAGGTTAATTGGAAGGTCTGGGAATGGAGGAGGAAAGGATATCTCTTGGTTGATTTTTAGTCAATGGGGAGTTGAGCGGAGGGATTTGCAGAGGAGGCTGAGAAGTGCCCAGATTTATAGTGTTAACAGCCATAGCCAAGCTAGCCATATCCTTGGCTTTCTGTACCTCTTGTTGCATTTTCTCTAGCTTCCTTGTCAGTTCGGCAATTATTTCACTCTGTTCAGCGATAACATTGTCTCTCACGGCCAAGACATTCTCTTCCTCACTATCAATTATTTTCCCCTTAGAAAAGCGAGGGTTAGAGGAGGAATCTATGAGTGCCTTTGAGCGGGTGAAGTAGGGATGTTCGTCCAATTATGTCAACACAGATCAGTTTTTATTGCCTTTTGAAGTAAAACAACTCAAATGTCTAATATGTTAGATCCTATCAGTGATAAACAATACGAGATATCTAACTGAAGAAAAACACGTAAGAATTGCATTAAACACTTAAAGATGCTTTTTATCAAGGAAAATTGATCCACGGGGTTATAGACTCGAAGGTTCGATGGAAGGAATTTACCTCTTGATTTTGGGTAGGTAGATTTTATCAGGAGACTTGACTTGTCGAGTCTTCATCTTTTGATTCTTCTAAATTTTTTGGCATTTTTCTCCATGTGGAGAAAATGAAAATTTCTTAAGGATAGGGACGGTCCCTGAAAGGATTTAGTTTGGATAAGGCAAGTTCATTTTTCGAACAAGACTTAAAAGGGTTTTAATAAGTCTTTGAATTTTTCTAGGGAAATTTGAAGAACTCCAAGGGCGATTTTGATCGGATTTTGCGATGGGATTTTATCCTGCCTATGGGTTCTAAAATATTCAAATAGGAGTGGATCAACTCTCCTTTGATTTGAGCAACGCACGCAAGACAGTTATATCACATAACAGTTCATAACGCGTCCTATACGGATATGTGACCTTTTTATGCCAAAGGTAGGCCTAACGAATTGAAGGATGTGTATGTCATTTGTAAGCGTTCCATTGCCCCAAAATATTATACACAGACCGTTTAAATGATAATGGGGATACAAAATAAGGAAAAAAGGAATGTACATCAAAAATCAGTCCCACGCAGGGGTACAATTATAAACCAGGTCGCCGTGGCTGGTCCTTCATTCTCGAACTTCTTGTACTCCTTGGAATTTCAAACGCCTTTCAGATGACAATCTTCAAAAGACTATCCAAATATATCCCAATCTTGAGGGACAATGGTTCGTACAACTCGATATCACATCCTTCAATTGAGCACGTAGGGGATAATTTTTCTTTCGGGCCGTGGGCCCTTTCGAACACAAGAGGGTCTTACTAATGAACTTAATACCCCTTGGATATTAAGACATCTTAGGTCAATTCCTATTTTAGGATTTGGTTTCGCTCTATCCTGAGTTTCTAGAATAGGTTTCGAAATTGACCGGGAACCCAGGCGGACAACCAGGGGTAAAATAACAAGTGACCATTAACCGACCGCGGGTCAACTACTTCACTCGTCTGTTTTAAAAATTGTGTGTTTTGTTAAGAACGATTGCAAATACTTGCATAATTGCCTTTTTAACCCTAATACATTCTAATGCTTTGCCAAGAGAGGCGAAAAATACCATGAACAGTTTATATTTTGTGGAAAAATAAACAAGTAAGAAAAGCAATAAAGTTACTAATTATTACAATCCAAATAGTTAGTGAAATAAGTTAGTTGCAAATAATGAGGTTAGAACCTAGTTGAATTATCCCCAACGGAGTCTCCATTTCTATTTTATGGGGAAAAATAATTTTTGTTTGAAAATCATTTCAAAAATCTAGTTAAATTTTCAAAACATTTTCAATTTTAAAAGAAGAGTCGCCACTTAGTTTTCATGAAAGTAAAAACCAAGAAAAACTTGTAAAATAATTTCTAAAGCCTTAAAACAGTAAAAGATTTTAGAAAATATTGAGATTTTGGGTAAGAGTTCAAATTAATATCCAGGGAAAGTTTTTAAGGCACTCGGGATATTTGCTAACTTGCAGTTATCCAAACTTGTTTGAAAACTACTTATTTGACTAACTTTTGAAAATGTCTTGTATTTTTTCATAAGGAAAACATCTTGTTTTGATTTGAAAAAGCATAATAAATATAACTTGATAAAAAAGATGATGAAATTTGAAATTCTTTGATAACAATTTTGGAAAAATATAGCAAGATTCACTGTAAAGCAAATTATAGGCATGCTTGATTTAAAGCTAAGAAAACATTTTTCATATGCGAAAATTAATTAGACAAGTGAAAGAATTTAACAAGAAAGGTTTCTCTTTAGGGGATTTCGACTAAATTAAAATAAGTGTTAGGCATCCAATTAATACAAGATAATTCTACACTATAAAATATAAAGAGTTAAAGGGGAAGAGAAATTAAGCCTTTTGGCTCAAATAGTTTAGACTTTGTCCAAAACCCTGTCCTATATCTAAGTTGTGGGCTTTTGGCCCGTTAATTGTAAGACTTGGAATTTTAGTCCAAATTTCTTCAAATCTTTCGCCCATTTTGAGCTTGTTACTGCTGCTGCTGTTTATTTTTTATGGGCTTTAGCCCATTTTTGTCTCCTCTGCAACCAGATATACATGGTTGTATACCATGTTTTGCTTCCCTTTTTCCTCGTGATATATCCGACTTGAAGATAATTATTGGGCTTTTCCTAACCCAACTTGAAATGCAAGGAGAGAGTCCAATATTGAACTCGAGGCAGTGTTCATGCAAAAGAAAGGGAAAAGGAATAAGTAATAGCATCACATAAAAGGTAGAACAAAGGCAATTATCATTTACTCCAAGCATCTGTTCTAACAAGAAGTATTAAATATTCGTATCTCAAAAACCTTGGTATTTATAGATGTTTGCAAGAGAACATTCACAAGCCTGCATAATAAAGATCTTTTAAACCAAAGCAAAATGGAACATGAGAAGGATTAATTTCTTTTTGAAATGGGGAAACAAGCAGTAGAGGAACAAATCTTATCAAGTAGTAAGAGAACTGGAGTTTATTTTCAGGGAGACTTAGTATGAAAGAGCAGCTAATTATCAATGCCTTAATAGACTCGAGGTTCTCCATTTTGATCGAGGCAATGGACCCTTAGGGTGAAGATAAGCTATGGTGAAGCTTTCTTCACTCCAAAGTCCTACTCTTTGGAGGAATTAAGGGATAATTCCAGAAACATACCTCTTACTACGAGTCCTACTAATATGGAAGACCAAGGAGACATCTCGTGAGACTAAGAATTCACCTAGAAAAGTAACAAAACTAAACAAAGCCATGAAAGAATCTAATCGACCCTTTCTAGTCTTGGCTTTCAAGAATCAACTTTGTTCCTCCTTCATGTACCTCTATGTTGGTATAGTGAACCATTAGAGGTACTTGAGGAATTATTCATTAATCAACAAAAGACCGTACCCACAAAGGGAGCAACAAACACATACGAGCAGATCAAACAAACTACTAATGCCTCCAGAGAGAAAGAGCTTCTAGATATAGATTTCTAATGATGGAGATAGAGAAGTCTAATGTTCTTCTCCACCTTTTAATCCTATCTTTTTAGGAAGAACTAACGAGCAATCCTCGAGAATTGTAGAAGAAAAGAAAAGCCTCATCCTTTCATTTAAATATTCTACTTGATATCGTGAATTGAGGAAATATATCGAGGACTCCTTAGCTTAAATCTCGACATTAATCATTCTAATTCAGTAACTTGAATGCAACACAAACTACTACTCTCACTTGAGATTATGGCCAGAACTTCAAACATAAGGAAAACAGTCATAGACATCCTAAAACAATTCCAAATAAAATAAATGAACAAAGAACTTGAAACATAATCACACCATGAAACTTCGGGCACACAAAAAGACCTTATCCTTCATTCACAAATCCTCAATAAAATTGATCAAGTTCTCATATCAGAAGAAAACCCAACTAAGTTCCATATTAGTGGACCAAGCATTCCAAACTAAAAAAAATAATATGAATAGCAGGATCCTTGGAGAGAGAAAAAAAAAGACTATGAACTTTTATATGTTCATACGTACATATGCAGATTGCATCATTTACACTACATCATTTATCCATTTCTATTCATACTAAAATATACCAATGGTCATAGAAGTCACAACTAGATAATACACAGGCCATCAGTGTGTCAAGCAACAATTGAACTCAAACTAAATGGTCAATAAAAATCAAAACAACTTAATTCTGCAAGAGAAAACAAGACTAGCCAACTCATTCATGAGTAAGTGATACGACCTATATCAAAGAAAGTAATTAGACGAAAAGTGTTACCTTTTTGTGGATAGTGACCTGGAACAAACGAGCTTTCTTCGTCGAAATCGTCTCACCACAGTCGGAACCGAAGATTTAGAGTGTTTTCTAAACTCTGAAACTTATCAATTCCTTGAAGCTAGAGAATCGTTGTCCAATGGAAACTTCAGAATTGAAAAGCTAGTCCCCCATTCCCTTTACAACAACATGTATTTATACGGAAATTTTAAGGTGAAAAGAGGGAGAAACCGAATGGGTATTTTTTGGGAATTTCATGGGGTAAATTCGAATTCAAACCCGTCTCCAACGAAATTGAGACACGCATATACCTTTTTGGTATGAATTTGAGCTAATTTCACCGCGATTTTAGGGGAATAGACATTGGAGGAGCCAACTGTCCCTTTCTAGGATGTTCTAGAGCATGCACAACTCACTTTTTTGTTCAAACAAATGGGAACAAAGGGAATTTGATGGAGGGGTAACGTTTCCCAGAGATTGAAGTCATTTGTTGGTGTATTTGGTCATCGTTTGGTACGATTGTTGACGGAGTGTTTCTGGGTTTGTTCATTGTTGTCATTGAGTGAAGAGAGAAGAAGGGGAGCATTTGGTTTGTCTGTTTAGAGAAAGAAGAAGAGTGGAGGAGTATAAGGGGGTTATTTGGTGTGGGCCGGACCGGGTCAACACGGGGTTGAGAGGAAATGAGGAGCTGATGGCCCAAAGTGAGGCTGAAACAAAGATGATGAATGGCCATTTAAATAATGGCCACATTTGCAAAATGTGGCCATTTCAATCTTTAATAAATAGCCAAATTGAGAGTAGATTGATGAAAATTGGCTAAGATTTAAATAGTTTAAAGATATAGGCTAGAATTGGAATAGAGATAAATTAATTAAAATCAATTCTCGAGCTTTAATGAGTTTAAACAATTCAAAATAATTATTGTTTTCAACACAGAATTACCTCTTTTAACAATTATGAAATTAATTATTCAATTAATCTCTCATTCGAATTAATTTAGAGGAAAATCAAATATTTATCTTTTAAAAGGACTTTCTTATGAAATTAAACTTTAAAATAGTTCTTTAATTAAGCTTATATAAATTTCACATAATTAAATATGAAAAATATAATGTTACTCAGAACTATTGTAAAGCTAATTTGAAAATATTTTATCCTTTTACAAAATAATTATTTCAAAAATTGTTTAAAATTCAAAAAAGGCTCAAGATTAATTCGTAATATGGAGGGCAAAAATTGGGTGTCAACAGAGGTCTCATGTGGAGTGTCGTCCATTAGCTTTGCCTCTGCTGACTTGGATGGAGTTTCACACTCTTTTCTTAGATAAGTATGTGCCCCGCACTTTGAGGGACCATAAAAAGGATGAGTTTCTGTCACTTGAACAGGGTACCATATTAGTGTCAGCCTATGAGGCCAAATTCCATGCACTGTCCCATTTTGCTACTCAGCTTCTAGGTATAGAAGAGGAGAGGATTCGTCTATTTATGAAGGGCCTGAATACTGAGTTGCATGTGTTGTATGTGCATATGACTTCAGTGGGGAAGAGTTTTAATGAGGTGACAAATTATGTGAAGAATTCAGAGGGGGTCAGGCAGGTTAGGCAGGCTAATGTGTTAGCCAAGAAGTCCTGAAATGAAGGTAACTACAGTGGTTCATACTTCAGGGGTCACAACCAGCAAGTGTATTCTGCTTGTCCCATTTAGTCAACTTTGCCAGCTTCTACAGATGGTCGTCCGGGAGCCAATCAGTTCTCAGCTCCTAGAGGCCAGGGGGCTTCTTACACTTCTACTAGCATGCCTACTCTTGATTGCAGATGTTTTCATTATGGTGATCCAGGTCACTTCAAGAGGGAGTGCCCTTATAGGCAGGCATGTAATCAGACTCAGCAGCAGTTAAAGGGTCTATATCCAGCAGGTAGAGGTGGCTATGCGAGGGGTCATCCACAAGGTGGGCGAGGTAACTTTTAGGAAAGCCAGGGAAATAAAGAGAATGATGGTGTGGGCAGAGGTATGCCGCATCCAGCCAGGGAAGTTTCTCGAATTGATGATCGAGCTCATTGATATGCTTTTCCAGGAAAGTATGAGGCTGAGGCGTCAGACGCGGTGATCACAGGTACAATTCTAGTCTATGATAGGATGGATTCTGTACTGTTTGACCCAGGTTCTACTTACTCTTATGTGTTTGTCAATTTTGTTTTAGGTCTGGATTTGGTTTGTTATGTCCTTGATTCCCATATTCATCTTTCTACCCCAGTTGGAGAGTTTGTGATAGTGACCCATTTCTATTGTACTTGTCCTGTGGTGATTGTAGGGTTGCAGACTTGGGTAGATTTGGTTATTTTGGACATGTTGGATTTTGATGTCATCTTGGGTATGACCTAGTTATCTCCATGTCATGATGTGTTGAATTGTAATACTAAGACTGTAACTCTAGAGATTCCGGGGAAGGATAGACTAGAGTGGAAAGTTGTATATAGGCTTAACCCGGCTAAGATCATATTATTTGTCCGGGCTAGGAAGTTAGTGGGAAGAGGATGTTTTGCCTTCTTGGCTAATCTCTGGGATGTTAGTGTGGAGTCCCCATCTATTGAGTCAATTTTGATAGTTTAAGAGTTTCAGGAGATGTTTCCAGTGGATTTGCCTGGCATGCCTCCGGATAGAGACATTCACTATTGCATAGAATTAGAGTCGGGCACTCGGCCAATTTTTATTTCTCCTTACCGCATGGCTCCGACAGATTTGAAGGAACTTAAGACTCTATTTTAGGAACTCTTAGATAAAGGATTTATCCATCCTAGTACTTCACCTTAAGGTGCTCCGGTATTATTTATGAAAAAAAAGGATGGTAGTGTGAGGATGTGTATAGACTAAAAGCAACTGAACAAAGTCACCATACGAAACAAGTATCCTTTACCTCACATAGATTAACTCTTTTACCAGTTGTAGGGTGGGTGCGTCTGCATTTTCAAAAACTGACTTAAGGTCAGGGTACCATAAGCTAAAAATTAGGCCCAAGGACATCCCTAAGACAACATTTTCGACTCGATATAGGCATTACGAGTTCCTAGTGATGTCGTTTAGGCTGACCAATGCGCCAGCAACATTCATGAGTTTGATGAATGTGGTATTCAAAGATTATCTGAATTCATTCCTCATTGTGTTTATTGATGACATTTTTATTTACTCCAAGAGTAGGGAGGAGCATGTTGAGCATCTTCGTATTGTTTTAGACATCTTGAAGCACCATAAATTATATGCCAAGTTTTCCAAGTATGAATTTTGGTTGACTTCAGTCGCTTTCTTAGGGCATGTGGTGTCAGAAAATGGGATGATGGTGGAGCCCCAAAAGATTAAGGCAGTTAAGAGTTGGGTCTGGCCTAACTCTGTGACTGAGGTTAGGAGTTTTGTGGGGCTTACAGGCTACTATCACTGGTTTGTCAAGGATTTTACGTGTAACGCTACTCACTTGACAATGTTGGCTCGGAAGAAGGTATCGTTTTTATGGTCTGACAAGTGTGAGGAAATCTTTCAAAAGCTCAAGACACTTCTTACTATAGCTCCCATTCTTTCATTGCCAGTTGAAGGTAATGATTTCATTGTGTATTATGATGCTTCATATTTGGGTTTCGGTGTTGTGTTTTTGCAGGACAGGAATGTTATAGCAAATGCTTCAAGGCAGTTGAAGCCTCATGAGAAGAATTACCCAACTCATGACTTGGAGTTGGAAGTAGTGATCTTTGCACTTAAGATTTGGAGTCACTATCTCTATGGTGTAAAGTGTGAAGTGTTCACAGACTATTGTTGTTTGCAGTATGTGTTTACTCTGAATGACTTGAATCTGAGGCAGAGGAGGTGGATGGAGTTGTTGAAAGATTATGATGTGACCATACAGTATCATCCAGGAAAGGCTAATGTGGTGGCAGACGCATTGAGCCAGAAAACAATTAGCATGGGCAGTATAGCTTATTTGGGGTATCCAAATGATCATTGGCTAAGGATATTCGGACTCTAGAATCTAAGTTCATGCAATTGGGCATCTCAGAACAGGGTGGTTTGTTGGCCAGTATTGAGGTCAAATCCACATTCATAGAAGAAATAATGTCCAAGCAGTTTTAGGATACACAGTTGAACAAGCTTCAAAGCAATGTAGTATCCGGAGAGTCCGGGGATGCCACATTGTGCGCTGATAGGGTGATGAGCTTCAGGGGGAGGACTTGTGTTTCTCGGGTTGATGACATAATTCAGAAAGTGTTGACAGAGGCTCATGGTTCACGGTATTCTATTCATCTGGGCATAACCAAAATGTACCGAGACTTGAGGCAACTTTATTAGTGGCCTGGGATGAAAAAGAACATAGCTAATTATGTGTCCAAGTGTCAGAATTGTCAGAAGGTCAAGTATGAGCAATAAAGGCCTGTAGGATCACTTCAGAGAATGCCCATTCTCGAGTAGAAGTGGGAGAGGATATCCATGGACTTCGTAGTGGGTCTTCCTAAGACCTTGGGAAAGTCTGACTATATTTGGGTCATTATAGACAGGCTGACCAAGTAAGCTCATTTCATTTCGGTCAAGGTGGACTATAATTCACAACAAATGGCTAAGATATATGTTAAGGAAATTGTGAGACTGCACAAGGTGCCACTCTCAAATATTTCAGGCAGGGGTACACAGTTTACCTCCAAGCTCTAGGGTAAGTTACACGAAAAGTTGGGCACTCAACTCACTTTCAGCACGACATTTCATCCTCGGATAGACGGTCAGTCAGAGAGGACGATCCAGGTATTAGTAGACATGCTGAGAGAATGTGTGATCGACTTTGGGGGTCATTGGGACCAGTTTCTACCATTGTGTGAATTGTTATACAATAACAACTACCACTCCAGTATAGACATGGTACCATTTGAGGCGCTATATGAAAGGGGATATAGATCACCCATAGGGTGGTTTGAGAAAGGCGATTTGAAACCTTTGGGAGTGGAATTGGTAAGGGAAGCTCAGGAAAAGGTAAGGGGAGTTCAAACCAAGTTGCTAGCAGCTCAAAGCAGGCAAAAAGAGTACGCAGATCGCAAGGTAAGAGACATGGATTTTCAGGTTGGTGAGCAAGTGTTATTGAAAGTGTCACCAATAAAGAGGGTTATGCGATTCGCCAAGAGGGGCAAGCTCAACCCTTGATTCATCAGTCTATTCGAGGTTCTCAAAATTATAGGGCCAGTGGCTTATAGGCTAGCACTGTCGCCCATTTTATCCGGAGTCTATCTAGTCTTCCATGTATCCATGTTGAAGCGACACCATGAGGATGGGGAATACATCATTAAGTGGGATTCGATTTTTATAAACAAGGATCTTCAATATGAAGAGGAACCAGTTGTGATTCTTGATCGGGATATCCAAAAGTTGAGGACAAAGGAGATCAAATCTGTGAAGTTTCAATAGAAGCATCATTCGGTTGAGGAAGCCACTTAGGAAACCTTGAAGGACATGTGGGATAAGTACCCTCACTTGTTTGAGGATTCAGGTACTACACTTTCCCTCTTTTACTTTGTATCTTTGAGTTTGATTGTTTGGGGATGAACGATGGGTAAATTGGTATCTATTGTAACGAACGGTCCATCGTTATGAGTAAACCTTTTGTGCCAAGTTTTGGGTTAGAAAACTTTCGAGTTTGGGAGTTGAAAATTTTGGGCTAGGCTAGTCTCGATCAGTTTCAGAGCGAGGTGTGGTCTAGGGAAATCTGGGTGAGGATTGGATAATGTGTCTTGGGTTGAGCTAGTTTTTGTATTAGCTAAGACGTTAAGGAGTCCGGAGGACTTTTTGGAAATATATTCAGGTAAGTGGAACTCTCGGTATTAAGGTTGACGTGAAGGGGTTATTTTGGAATGTCAGGATTTAAGATGTGTTGTAAAATAGGCACTTTTGAGAAATTTTATTAGGTTCTGTCCTGCATCAACCACTTATAGCGGTTGATACAACATTGTCGTGACCTATGATATAGTGGATAAATCCTTTCTATAGCAGAAGTCAATGTCAATCAGTACTGCCATAACGGCCGATTTTGCTACGGCGGTGTCGCTATAGCAATATATGGACCGCTATAACAGACTGAGTCAGGATTAATGCAAAAACTTCCCCAAATATATTCAGAATTTCTAAAGAACGTTTTGGGGAAGGGCATAGAAAAAGAGAGGTGATTTTCATAGAATTTCCACAAAACTCCATCGAAAAGGTAAGGTTTTCATCCCCCATATCCATACTTTGATTCCCAGACCTCAGAAGTTGTAATCTTGGGCTTGGGGGAGCGTTTGGGGTGACCTAGATGGTAGAATCCAATGGGAAAAGGAGAATTCTAGGTGTAGAATTCTTAGGTTATGATAATTATCGCGTTTGCATGTGTAAAACACCTTATTTCACTAAATGTAATCGTGAAATGGTAGTCTTTAGGAAAATTAGTGGTGGGAAGCCCGGGAATGGGAGGAATGATTATAGTTTTGGCCTGGAGATTGGGATTTTTTACATCCTGAGTATGTTAGGCCATTGGACTAATGTCAGCATTATTGTATAACTTTTTAGACCAAGCGCAAGCACAAACTTCTGGATATAGGAAGGCTCCGATCCAGTAAGGTCTCAGTCTATTTGAGGTAGGTGATGGTTACTGTGTTTCGAATATGCAATATGTGTTCATGTACTATTATTTAGTATTCTATGAGTTTGCATGCTTAGGGAATGGATTATGAATGTCTAGCTATCGTGTGTCAATTATGTGAAATAAATTGGGTTTGGTTGCTTGTTGGTTTACAAGTGTGATGTATTCATTATTTCATTTACTTGTTGGATTGTGTGTGACATTCTGTAGGCTCGGGTACCATGCCTAGTATGAGATATTTATTAGTTGGCTCGAGTACCATGCCTGGTAGGGGATATTTATAATAGTTAGGTAGTACCATGCATGGTACAAGTTTTATTTCACTTGCATTGATTGTATTCTGATGATGGTTCCATGAGTAGACTGGGTTGTATTCTTGATATGTGGTTGTTGCATGATGGTCCTTGATAAGCCAGGTGGTTGTACATAACTGTAGGTTTGGTAATAGTGTAGACTGCGATTGCATGTTAAACAATTAGGGTTGTCTTAGGGATTCGTAGTTGGTCCGGGTTATGTGAAGAGGATATCTGTTATTGTCATGATGTATTATGCAATAGTTGTCAGACTTGTTACATATGATTGGTAGCTAGAGGAAAGACTTAGAGTCTAGTTTTATTGTTGGCTTGTATTACATGTTTACCTTACTTTACTTAGCTTTAGTTTATTGTTCATATCTTATTTATTAGAGCTATCTGATGATCCTACCAGTACACGGTGATTGTGTACTGATTCTGCACTTGCTTTTCTTTTGTGAGTACAGGACATCTTTCGGCTGCAGACACGCAACCTCTATTGTAGTTCCGGTGGTTCCAGATTTCAAGGGTGAGCTGCTTCTTCCGGGCTACCTTGTCTTCATCCTGTTTAGTTGTAGACTATTTATTTTGGGCTTAAACTCTTGTTTTATTGGGGTTGCCTCCCCGTTCTAGACTTTTGGGAGATGTTTTGGTACGATGACTTTCAGTTTGTAGGGGTAATTCTAAAGGATGTTATTAGTTTTTGATTAGATGGGAATGATGGTTTATTTTCAATGCAAATTAGTTTTGAGCTATTAGATTTGCTAAGTGTTGGGTTGTTTCCTGGTGTGCTCATCCGGGGGATTCGGGTGGGTGCCACTCACGGTGGGTTGGGTCGTGACATTAAGGAGTTCCAATCTAAAATTACATCAAAAATGGAGTAAAAATCAAACTCGAAATCATCATTTTATTATACTTTAACTTTACCCGGGAAAACCCCAAAATTTCAAGTTCAAACGCGGTTTAAAATAAGAAAAATCGATAAATTTATGCTAAAATCAGATTACCCATAGTTCAAGGGATTTAGTTTCTAAAAATTAATGAAAACTCATCACTAATTGATTCTCAAATCAAGAACATTTTATTTAATAAACTTTGGAGTTTCAAATCTTGACTTGTGAATCAAAATCATGATAAACGAATTGGATAATCTTGGGAAATAAATAAAATGAAGTTAGAAATATATACCCAATGATTGTACAAAAACAATGCTTCAAAAATCATCTTAATCGAAGTTTTTTAGCTCCTAAAATGTCAAAAATATGAAATTTACTGATTTAAGTAAACACAGGCAATTCTCGCGATTGCAACAAAAAGTCTCGCATACGCGAATCGCGATGACCTTTTGTGGCGACCCTTTGCAATCGCGACCTTAGAAGCACCAGCAACTGCTGTCCATAGTAAAATAATCATATCTCCCTCATACGAGCTCCAAATGCGATAATGGTTTTTGTGTTAGTTCCAAAATTTTGATACGAATCTAATGGTATTATCCAAACACCAAATGGAGCTCACTTACTTCAGGGGACACTACTAAAACCCAATGATAATAGACTCTCAGACTCTAAAAGAGTATCTAAACTCGTCCGAGAACTCCCGGACATAAACCAATAGTGCAAACTAGTTGTAAAATATATTCCGGATATGATGGAATCATCGAAACATCCAAATGAGGTCATCTTAACCAAATGTTGACCAAATTCAACTCTTAACTTAGTAATCTCTAAACTTCCAAACAACGACTAAAAACTCATTCTAAAACCTCAGGAACCAGACCAAACCTTCAACTAGACCAAAAGTAACCCTGCGGACCTAGTTGAATCATCAAAACTCGAAAATAACCTTTCTAACCTCAAGTATTAACTTTGGTAAACTCTCTTAAGTTTTCAACTTTTAAAACTCAAAAAATCTTCCAAAGCTCATCTAAATGTCTCCAGACCTGAACCAATAGTTCTGCTATCCAAAAAATAACGTTACGAAGCTGATGGAATTGACGTAATTTCAATACAAGCTCGACTTCTACAAATGTTGCTTATAGTCAACCATATCAGCTTTTAAACCTTCCAAAATAAGAAACTTACATAATTCTCAATCAACCACCTTGAAAACCATGTTACCCATTCCCCCAAACCACGAATACCATAATACAACTATGAAGAGGGCTAAAATGGCCAAAATACACTAAAAGGCAAAAATTACTATGAGGGTTGTTACATTTAGACAATGATAACGTCAGTGTGAAATAATGCACCGAGAATACAAGACGATAGAAAAACAATAGAAATAACACAGCCAAAAGTGAAATTGCAGTATGACAGAGGTAATTTGCACAGAATCAATTGTCCACTAAAATCACACTACCTGCGTAGTTTGTATCCACCTTTCTTGTTCTTGAGTCAAATAACATGAATAACAAGCATTTCAACCATCAAACAATAATCTTTCTGCCCCTATAAGCTTGGAAAATGCCAATCATAATCACAGGATAGTGAATGCAATGAACACAATCTGAACAGAACAAATCACAACCTAAGACCCCCTTGCCTCCCTCAACCTTCGATCACCCAACCTTATCAACCAAAACCTAAATGACATGTTATTGACAACTCAGAGCCAGATCTACCTACTCCCAACTCATCTTATATCACCACAGTACAACCAAATATACTAAGCCTTGTTGGGGTTTAGTAATGAAAAGTGAATGGCAAATGGAGGGAAAATGAAATTTCACTTTTGCTTTTGTAAAGATCATTTGTACCACATTGATGGTGGAAAGGAAATTTCAAGTGGTTATATTGAGAAACACTTTCTCATGGCATTAAAGGGGTTGAGAAGAAGACAAGTCTCGCGTCATCATCATCGGCGGCTTTGGCTTTGGCTTTGGATTTGAATTTGGATTTGTCAAAGATGGATCAAGAGATTATCTTTTTGGACAAATTTTATTTGAAATTAATTGTTTAAGCCAAAATTCTAACCCAGAATATTTCTCCATGTGCGAGCCGTACTTCGGCATGTGCAAAACGCATATGAATCTCACGTCAAAAGGACGCATTTTTTTGACTCATTGTTTTGTGATATGCAATGAGGCATGCGACACACATAATGCCTTGTGCATTTCGCAACTCCATCGCACATCATGGCCAGTTCTGGAAACGTCATTGGACACTTGTGCGACGATACTTGCGTCACGCACTTTCTCTTGTGCGTTTTGCACATCATCCCGTCGTTTCTAAAATAGTGCAACTTTTCTAAACCATTGCTTCCTTTCTGAAGAAGTGCTTTTTGGCTATAAACATATGATTCTTCCTCAGATATGAAGCACAAATTAAGTACTATTTGAGTACGAAAACCACAAGTATACTTCTACATTTCTTCGAAAATTCAAGTGTGATTTACTACCGTTGAGTGGTTCGTTGTTCAATAGAATTTGAGGTACCATTATTTTGTTGATGTTAATCATTCTATCCTGGGAGTATATATTCCATCAACATCGGGTGCTTGAGGGGAATAATTTTCTTAAGGACACACTGTGTATTCAGTTGGCTCAATTTCTTCTTCATCTCTTTTCTATAACTATTTTTCATAAATA
This sequence comes from Jaltomata sinuosa, assembly GCA_003996215.1. NCBI lineage: Eukaryota > Viridiplantae > Streptophyta > Magnoliopsida > Solanales > Solanaceae > Jaltomata > Jaltomata sinuosa. The sequence goes on along the minus strand of QJPP01003133.1, from coordinate 159,623 downwards.
GTTTGATTCCTTATTTCTACTTAATTTGTTTAAGTACAGATTTTATTTATCACCCAAATAACAATCTTAAGGAAATTATTGTTTATGGAAATCCTTAAGATAACAATCTTAAGGAACTTAGTGTAAATCTGTATTTGGTTTCTGGAGATTAAAACCTTTTGGTTTTCTACTCTGTTTGAATCTTTGTTCTGATTTGAAGAATATAAAAACTTCGTCAGAACTTAGAGTTCATTCTTTTAAACGATTTGAAGATATAAAAACTTCATCGTTAACTAGAAACAAGTTTGAATAAAGAGATAGTCTTTATTGTTAGTATTCTTATACTAAAGTGTTTGTCAAATTTGTGACAGAGAAAAATGACGAATCATACTGAACACCAAAATGATTCCATTGTGAATAGTATTGCCCCAACGGTAACAACTATAGCGTCATCAAGTCGTACAAATATTGCACCTGCAATGGCTATGACAGAAAAATTGAGAAATTTTTTGAGCATCGACTTCAAGAGATTGCAGCAGAAGATGTTCTTCTATCTCACAACTCTAAGCCTGCAACACTTCATAAGTGAGGATGCTCCGGTGTTGGCTGAAGGGACTCCGGATAAGGAAAAGTTTGTGGTTACTGAAGCATGGAAACATTCAGATTTCCTATGCAAGAACTATATTCTGAATGGCTTAGAGGATGGCTTGTACAACGTCTTCAGTGTTTGTAAGACTTCAAAAGAGTTGTGGAGCGCTCTTGAGAAGAAATACGAAATTGAGGATGTCGGACTAAACAAGTTTATGGCTGCAAAATTCTTGGACTTTAAAATGGTTGAAAACAATACTGTCATGTCCCAAGTTCAAGAATTGCAAGTTATTGTTCATGATCTCCTTGCAGAAGGTATAAATAATTTTTATTCCTTTGTTGTTAGTTATTTTGAAGATATGGCTAACGGTAACTTTACTTTTGAAGGTATGGTTACAAATGAAGCTTTCAAAGTAGCAGCCTTCATTGAAAAGTTACCTCCTTCATTGAGGGACTTTAAGAACTACTTGAAGCACAAGCGCAAGGAGATGACTCTTGAAGACTTGATTGTTCATCTTAGAATAGAAGAGGACAATAAGGCGGTAGAAAAGAAATCACGTGCAAGTTCAGCAATATCGGGAGCACATATTATTGAAGAAGCACCAACAAAAAAGAAAAGAAAGAATCCTTCTCGAACAAAGAACAAGCCGCCAAAGAAAAAGTTCAAAGGAAACTGTTATAATTGTGGCAAGGTTGGTCATAAGTCATCGGATTGTTGGGATCCAAAGAAAGGTAAGAACAAGGGTCAAGCAAACATTGTTTAACAAGTAGAAGACTTGTGTGACGTGCTTTGTGAATGCAACCTGATTGGCAACCCAAGGGAATGGTGGATAGATTCTGGTGCCACCCATCATGTGGATGCCATTAAGGATCTGTTTGCATTCTATGCTCCCGCTGGACCCTATGAGACCATCTTTATGGCAAACTCCGCTACAATAAAAGTTGAAGGAACAAGCAAGATATGATTGAAGATGACATCCGTCAAGGTCGTGACTCTCAACAATGTCCTTTATGTTCCTGATTTGCGGAAGAACTTGGTCTCAACTTCACTTCTTACTAAGAACGGATTCAATTGTGTTTTTGTTTTCGATAAAGTTGTAGTTTGTAAGAATGAAATGTATGTAGGAAAAGGTTACCTAACTAAGGGACTTTTCAAACTCAATGTAATGAATGTTGAAATGAATAAGAGTTCAATTTCTTCTTACTTGATTGAGTCAAACGATTTATGGCATGTTCATTTAGGACATGTCAACTATAAAACCTTGCGAAAACTGATTAGTTTAGAATTATTGCCTAAGTTTGAGTGCAATAAATCACAATGTCAAATCTGTATTGAATCAAAATTTGTTAAACATCCGTATAAGTTTGTTGAAAGGAATTCTAATCCCTTAGACTTAATTCACACAGATATTTGTGATAGAAGTCAATACCATCTCGCGGTGGAAAAAGGTATCTCATAACCTTCATTGACAATTGTACTCGGTATTGTTATGTTTACTTGCTGAACAGTAAGGATGAAGCAATTGAAGCATTTAGGCAATACAAAACTGAAGTTGAAAATCAGTTGAATAAAAAGATAAAAATGATAAGGAGTGATAGGGGTGGACAGTATGAATCTCTTTTTGAAGCAATATGTTTGGAAAATGGAATTATCCATCAAACTACTGCCCCTTATACACCTCAATCCAATGGAATTGCGGAAAGGAAAAACCAAACATTGAAGGAAATAATAAATGCCTTATTAATAAGTTCTGGTTTACCGCAAAGCTTGTGGAGCGCAAGCTATCTTTATAACAAACAAAATAATCAATAGAGTACCTCACAGGAAAACGCAATCCATTCCATACGAGAAATGGAAAGAAAGAAAACCCAACTTGAAATATTTCAAAGTGTGGGGGTGCCTAGCCAAAGTCCAAGTTCCTAAACCCAAGAACGTCAAGATAGGACCAAAGACTGTGGATTGTGTTTTTATTGGATATGCTACAAACAACAAAGCATGTCAATTTTTGTTTTACAAATCCGATCATCCCGATATTCATGATAATACGATAATAGAATCAGATAATGCTGAATTCGTTGAAAACATTTATCCGTATAAAATGGACAGTGAGTCGTCAAGTGAAAGATCTAAACGACCTCGGGAAGAACCTCTTGATGAAGAGAATCCAAGATGTAGTAAACGACAAAAGATATCTACTTCCTTTGGACCGGATTTTGTGACTTTCCTTCTTGAAAATGAGCCTCAAACGTTTAAAGAAGCTATGTCTTTCGAAGACTCATTATTTTAGAAAGAAGTTGTTGATAACGCCCAAACTACACCTCAAATTAACGAAGCGTAAGCGGTCGTAGTCAAATATAGAACCCAACAAAGGTTGGGGTCGAATCCCACATAGAATATGGTGAAGATTAAGCCTTTAGTGAAGTACGTGACTAATGGTCAATAGTTTCCGGTAAATAGGGGGGTTTTGTGATCAATATTTGTAAACAAAACAAACACTTAACGTATGAATGATAATCAATAGGAGAGAGAGAACTAGGGAAGTGTTTACCATGGCGTTAGTAAGAAAGTCAATTCTAGGCTTAACGGGGTTCTTTCTATATGCGTGTCACGATGCGATTGAATTAATGGTATCGTCTAGACGTTTCTCAACCAAATAGACAAATTTACTTTTCAATTCTCTCGAACTTGAAAAGGTGTGCTTTTAGATTTCAATCCTAAACATCAAGTAGATTAATCTAGTTACAACATTAATCATAAGACGAGAGTTGGTAGTCTCGAATCCTCGTCGTTAATCAAATTTCCCGGTTTTAATCTCTTTACTCAAGCAAATTAAACCTAGGCATGTTCTAATGTTTGCAACCACTAGAAAACGTTACATGAAGAATGATTAACAACGTGACAACATACATATTTAACCCGTTGCTACCCGGAATCTATATTGCTACTTTTGCCATGGCTCCCACAACCCTAGTTGTGAGAGTTTTAGTTAATCATGTTTGAAGAAGAAGAGAAGAAAGTCATAATCATAATAGAGAGAAAAGATCCTTACAATATAATGAAAACAATCTTCAAGTATTCCAAGAACAAGAAACCAAGAACTCAAGAACAACTCAAGAACAAATCAAGAACGCGTTTCCAAGACAAGGAAAACGTGTTTCTTGCTCTCCAATTCTCTCCTAAAACTATTGGGAAAACTATATTAAAAAGCTTAACAAATAAACTTGCATAATAATAAAATAAATACCCTAACATAGGGTATTTATAGGAGTCCAGGAAGTAAACCCAAAAACGCTCGGATTCCGTGTCGCCGACTGTCTCAACTTGACGGCTTGGGGTGATGGACCGTCACCATCTTGACGGACCGTCATGGCCGTCACCCCAAGGCAGTGTTGTAGCTAACTCTTGACGGTCACTGTGACGGACCGTCACATGGGTGATGGCCCGTCATGGTGGCCGTCACTCCTAGGCTGTGATGCTCTTCTACTTGACGGTCACTGTGACGGGCCGTCATGTGTGTGACGGCCCGTCATGGTGGCCGTCACTCTTAGGAAGTGGCGAGCTTTTGATCGTAGTTCCTTCCTTTTCTACGTTTGTCTCCCTTTCCTGCAAATATAACATAAAAACATCAAAAACGACAACGGTTGCTTGAAAATGTACGATTGTTCTTAGTTTAAAGGAGTCGAAAGTGCCGTAAAATGGCGGCACATCAACACCCTCAACTTAAGACGTTCGCTTGTCCTCAAGCAACATAACACAAAACAATAACACGACGACTCAACTAAGCAACAAACTCGTGTCTTTGGCAACTCATGGTCATTCAACATTAATTCAAGCTCCCTCGTAGCACACAAATGTATGAAACACTAACTTGCAAGGATCCAAACATGTCATTTCGATATGATAGAATTTATGCATACACACGCACAGCTATCCTAACAATCAATAGACAATACAGACATCTTGGTGCCCTCACCACAAAGAAATCCCACACACAAGATTTGGGACTAGGTAAGCGCTCACACTCACAAACGATTTCAAACAATGCACATGCGATACCATAGGCTTGCCCTTACTATTCTATTTCGGTTCTTCAGAAAGCCGCTCAGGATCACTACAGGACTTGTTTGGCTTGTAATGAGGCTTCAGGTGCAGGTAGGATACATTTAGGGGTTAGTGACTAAGCCCTCCTTGGAACTACCGACGTCTTATTACCACATAACTTTACTTTGTCCATCCTTATTCACCTTTTTATTTCCTTCTTTCTAGCTACAGGTGCGGCCTCTTTATTTTGACAATTCTTTTTATTACTTTTTCGATCTTTTTCACCTCTTTTTATTTTTCTTTTCTTTTCTTAGGCACACACCCGGATTTTCATTCTATTCAAAACCAATCTTCTCCATCCTCTTTTTCTTATCATTCACCTCTGTAGTAGCCACCCTCAACTTAAGCTGATTGCCTGCGTTAAGGTGCACAATGTCCATGGCAGGACCAGGGCCAAAACAGGGTTTACCTCTATAGTAGCCACCCTCAACTTAGGCTGATTGCCTGCGTTGAGGTGCACGATGTCCAAGGAAGGACCAGGGCCAAAATAGGGATTGAAAGTTAAACGGGAATGGTGACAGGTTATTGAAAGAATAAGGTCAATTATGGCTCAAACAGGGATCAAGGGATTATTTATATTTGGACGGTCTTTTAGGTTAAGTGGACTGCACACAAAAAGGGCCTGTGATCCTTTCCTAAGCAACCAAACTTCAAACTTAACAAAATAGACCGGGCAAGTTCTAGATGCATGCACAGAGTAAGAGTTTATAACAATAATCTCACATGCTCTTGGCACCAAGAAACTATATCGCTACCAACTATCAAACAACCGCTCGGCTTAAGCATACTCATTCTACTCATAATCACACAATGACATACAAGGATCCAGACAGTCAATTGTTTCAACATAAGCTCAAAACCAGAAAATTTTTAAAGGGGCCTCGTTTTTAAACAAAAATGCCATGCTTGCTATAGACACTACAAAACAACTAACAAAATTTTAAAATAACAACCTAAACATGCCGGTTCTACTAGATAGCACACTGGAGGGAAAAGAACTCGTCAACAAAAACCCTCGGTGGTGACTCACAGGTTTCCCTACACCCTCAACTTAGACTCATGTATTGTCCCCAATGCATACATATGAAAACAAAAAACTGTGAGAATAATGGAATACCTGTGAAGTCGATATGACTCAGATTTTGGAACGATGTTGGAGACCGCCAGGGTCTCCAAAACAGGAGAACTCGATGGAGTGTGGCGTTCCAGCTTCCTCTTTGGGCTTCATCGCTAGTCGCGACAATTTCTTTGCTCTTTCTTTGCAGATTCTCTTGGTGTGTTTTCATTTTCTTGATCTATCTTCACCGCTTTCCTTTACCTGCTCGTCCTCTTGCGATCGCGACCTTACTCTTATAACAGCTCGGGTTTCAACACAACCCTTCTCCTCAAGATACACATCCGCAGGGGCTTCCTCAATAGCCTTGATGACCGCGACCACCCTCATGTCACTTGGTTGCTTCATCAATTTGGACACATCGAACTTGACCACTTCATTGTTCAATCGGAAGGTCAGTTCATTTCTCTCCATGTCGACCAGTGCTCTTGTTGTGGCTAACAATGGTCGCCCCAAGATTATGGGAACTTCAAAATCTACTTCGCAATCCAAGATCACAAAGTCGGCCGGGAATATAAGCTTACCAATCTTGACCAGCACATCAGATAAGATTCCCACCGGTCGCTTTACCGAACGGTCAGCCATCATCACTCTCATGGATGTCGGTTTAGGAGCTCCCAAACCCAATTGTTTGTAAACTGCTAGCGGCATCAAGTTGATACTAGCACCAAGATCACATAATGCTCTTCCGAAGTTGAGCTTCCCGATAGTACAGGGAACAGTGAAAGCACCTGGATCTTCCTTCTTTTCGACTAACGACCTTGAAGAAATAGCGCTGCAGTGGTGGAGGTTGTCTTCCGGTTCAAAACTTACCGACCTCTTCTTTGTAATCAAGTCCTTCATGAACTTGGCATAACCGGGCATTTGTTCCAGCGCTTCCACCAATGGTATGTTTATTGAAATCTGCTTCAGCATGGTCATGAAGTTCAGGAACTTACCATCGTCAACTTTCTTCTTCAAACGCTGTGGGAAAGGAGGTGGTGGCCGAGGCATCATAGTTGGAAGCTTTTCCGCTTCCTTGCTTTTATCTGCGAGCTTTGGAGTTTCCTCCTCTACCGCCTCTTCATAATCCGCAACATCACCTTGAGTTTGAGTTACCGGATGTGATTCCAGTAACGTTCTACCACTTCTGGTCGTGATCGCCATAAAGCTTGCGTCATTCCTCGGATGAGTGGTGTCGCTCGGCAAGGTACCTGTCTTCCTTGGGTTTAAAGATGCCGAGATGTGACCCACTTGCTGCTCTAATTGCTTGATCGCGGTGGAATGTGACTCCACTACCTGACTCAATGTTGATAACTCAGTCCTCATTGCCTTTACCCCAGAGTCAGTCGATTCCACCTTTAGCAGCATCTTAGCCATCATGTTCTCGAGTTTTGACGTCTCTGCCTCGTTGCCAGCTTTGTCCCGATTACCAGGTGGTATATACAACCCACCTCTATCGGTGCTGTTCCTCCAGTTTCCTTGATCGCGATCTTTGTAGCCGCCTTTCTCATAGTGGTTGTCTCTCTGATAGTTCCGACCTTGGTTTCCCTGGCCATTGGCCTGGAAACCCCCCAAATAGTTGGCCTCCTCATCAAATTCAACCCTTGCTACTCTACCTTGCGAACCCACGGCTTTCACCTTCTCGATACTTCCTGACATCAAGTGCTTCGTCAAGAGATCCATTTGCGTTTTTAGATGGGCCATGTCTTGGTCCCGTTCTTCCTCTTTTCTGCGTTGCTCTGCTTACACACCTACTACATAAGTGCTAGCTGCTACCTCTGAATCTCGTGTGTGCCAGGCCCTGTTGGTTTTGGTGAGCCTGTCCAAAATAGCTGTGGCGTCGGCAAAAGTGCGACCCATTAACACTCCACCTGCTGCGTTGTCCAACGTCGGCTTGGTAGCCGAATTAAGTGCCCTATAGAATGTCTGCATCAAAACTCATCGTTCAACTAATGGTTCGGGCATTGTGTCAGCTTCTTCTTGAATCGCAGCCAGGTCTCGTGCAATGCTTCATAAGGTTGCTGCCTGAAATTGCTAATCTCGTCCCTCAACTGTATCATCCTAGAGGAAGGAAAGAAACTTTCTAGGAAAGCTCCTTTCAACTCTCCCCAAGTTGCGATAGAGTCAGGGGTCAGTTTTGTCAACCATAATGCTGCCTCATCAGACAGAGACAACGGAAACAACCTGAGCCTGATCGCTGTCTGACTCACGCCCGGCAGTTCAAACGACTTGCAGATCCCCACGAAGTTCATTAAGTGACGGTTTGGATCGTCACCAGCTGCTCCATGGAATACTCCTCTCAAGTTCAACAGCTGAATCATCGTGCTAGTGATGTTGAACTTGGCTCCGGGCGGTAGCGGTGGAACAACAATGGCGCCCGTAGCGCCAGCTCCATCTAAGTCGAGATCCTCATCATTCTGTGCGATCTCATCCTGCAGACCACCAGCATTCAGATTTTGTTGGGCTTGCAGTTCTCAGCGAGCCTTGCTGCCTCTAGTTGTGCGGCCATATTCCGCCTCAATGTTCTAGCAAGCTCGGGATCGTAAGGTAATATTGATTCACCCGAGCTCCGGGTACTTGGCATGCACAACTATGTACCCTATCAATAACAAAAACAACAAATAAACGTAAAAGCAGGAAATTATGACTAAGAGTCAAATAAACACACCAGACTTAATAATCAACCGTATTCCCCGGCAACGGCGCCACTTTTTGATAACGCCCAAACTACACCTCAAATTAACGAAGCGTAAGCGGTCGTAGTCAAATATAGAACCCAACAAAGGTTGGGGTCGAATCCCACAGAGAATATGGTAAAGATTAAGCCTTTAGTGAAGTACGTGACTAATGGTCAATAGTTTCCGGTAAATAGGAGGGGTTTTGTGATCAATATTTGTAAACAAAACAAACACTTAACGTATGAATGATAATCAATAGGAGAGAGAGAACTAGGGAAGTGTTTACCATGGCGTTAGTAACAAAGTCGATTCTAGGCTTAACGGGGTTCTTTCTATATGCGTGTCACGATGCGATTGAATTAATGGTATCGTCTAGACGTTTCTCAACCAAATAGACAAATTTACTTTTCAATTCTCTCGAACTTGAAAAGGTGTGCTTTTAGATTTCAATACTAAACATCAAGTAGATTAATCTAGTTACAGCATTAATCATAAGACGAGAGTTGGTAGTCTCGAATCCTCGTCGTTAATCAAATTTCCCGATTTTAATCTCTTTACTCAAGCAAGTTAAACCTAGGCATGTTCTAATATTTGCAACCACTAGAAAACGTTACATGACGAATGATTAACAACGTGACAACATACATATTTAACCCGTCGCTACCCGGAATCTATATTGCTACTTTTGCCATGGCTCCCACAACCCTAGTTGTGAGAGTTTTAGTTAATCATGTTTGAAGAAGAAGAGAAGAAAGTCATAATCATAATAGAGAGAAAAGATCCTTACAATATAATGAAAACAATCTTCAAGTACTCCAAGAACAAGAAACCAAGAACTCAAGAACAACTCAAGAACAAATCAAGAACGCGTTTCCAAGACAAGGAAAACGTGTTTCTTGCTCTCCAATTCTCTCCTAAAACTATTGGGAAAACTATATTAAAAAGCTTAACAAATAAACTTGCATAATAATAAAATAAATACCCTAACATAGGGTATCTATAGGAGTCCAGGAAGTAAACCCAAAAACGCTCGGATTCCGTGTCGCCGACTGTCTCAACTTGACGGCTTGGGGTGACGGACTGTCACCATCTTGACGGACCGTCATGGCGGCCGTCACCCCAAGGCAGTGTTGCAGCTAACTCTTGACGGTCACTGTGATGGACCGTCACATGGGTGACGACCCGTCATGGTGGCCGTCACTCCTAGGCAGTGATGCTCTTCTACTTGACGGTCACTGTGACGGACCGTCATGTGTGTGACGGCCCATCATGGTGGCCGTCACTCTTAGGCAGTGGCGAGATTTTGATCGTAGTTCCTTCCTTTTCTACGTTTGTCTCCTTTTTCTGCAAATATAACATAAAAACATCAAAAATGACAACGGTTGCTTGAAAACGTACGATTGTTCTTAGTTTAAAGGAGTCAAAAGTGCCGTAAAATGGCGGCACATCAGCTGTTAATAGTGAAATTGAATCAATCTTAAGTAACCATACATTGGAATTGATTGATCTTCCTCTTGGAAATAAACCTTTAGGTTCCAAATGGATCTTTAAAAGGAAAATAAAAGCTGATGGAACTATTGACAAATATAAAGGCAAGACTTATTATCAAAGGTTATAGAAAAAAGAAGGTCTTAATTATTTTGACACATACTCGCCCGTAATAAGAATAACATCTATTCGGATGTTAGTTGCATTGGCGGTTGTATATGGTCTTGAAATCCATCAAATGTATGTGAAAACAGCTTTCTTGAATGGAGAGTTGGAGGAAGAAATTTACATGAAAAAACCTGAGGGTTTTGTGGTTCCGGGTAAAGAAAAAAAAGTGTGCAAACTTGTTAAGTCACTTTATGGACTAAAACAAGCACCCAAATAATGGCATGCAAAGTTTGACCAAACAATATTGGCAAATGGATTTAATATTAATGAGTGTGATAAATGTGTTTACATTAAGGACACTCCAAATCATAAAGTCATTGTTTGTTTGTATGTTGATGATATGTTGATCACCAGTAGAGACATTTCTGACATAAATGCTACTAAGCGTATACTGGCTAGCAAATTTTATATGAAAGACTTAGGAGTTGCTGACGTGATCTTAGGGATCAGAATTCATAAAACTCCTCAAGGTCTAGCTTTGTCACAGTCTCATTACATTGAAAAGATACTTGATAAGTTCAAGTATTTGAATTTCAATGTTGCCAAGACACCAATGGATGTGAGTTTTGCACTTCAAAAGAATGAAGGTGAAAGCGACTCACAATTGGAATATGCATGAGTTTTTGGAAGTTTGATGTATATCATGAATTGTACGCAATCAGATATAGCATGTGCTATTAGTAAATTAAGTCGGTACACAAGTAATCCCAATCAAACTCATTGGATGGCAATGAAATAAGTTTTGGGGTATTTGAAACATACTCAAAACTATGCTTTGCATTATAACAAATATCCTGCAGTACTTGAAGGATATAGTGATGCAAATTGGATCACTGGATCATCTGAAGTTAAATCTACAAGTGGATATGTATTTACTCTTGGTGGGGGAACAGTTTCTTGGAAGTAATCCAAACAAACATGTATCACTCGCTCTATAATGGAATCTGAGTTTATAGCTTTAGATAAAGCCGGTGAAGATGCAGAGTGGCTCAGGAATTTCTTGGAAGATATTCTATTCTGGCCCAACCCGTTGGCACCTGTATTCATACACTTTGATAGGCAAGCGGCAATAGGTAGGGCAGGGAGCACTATGTATAACAAAAAATCTCATCACATTCGATGGAGACATAACACCGTTAGACAACTACTCTCTAGTGGAATTATCATGATTGACTATGTAAGGTCAAAAGATAATGTGTCGGATCCACTTACAAAAGGCCTAACTCGAGAGGTAGTTGAAAGATCATCAAGGGGAATGGGTTTAAGCCCTAGGACAAGTCATCATGGCAGTAACTCTACCTAGTAGACTGGAGATCCCAAGAGCTAGATTCAAGGAGAAAAACAAAGTTATGATTGACGGTTCAACATTGTCAAATAACCCAACTCATTCTCGTGATGAAGACAATGTTTGAAACTAAGGGTAAACCTTTCAAGGCTTAAAGCTTTTAAATGGTTTCTAAGTTTGGCAGGTATGACCAAATAGTTTATCTATAGGATTAAATGTTTAGAAAACACCTATGTAAGTGTGAAGTGTAAGCCACTTCAAGGAGAGTAATAGTAAAGGTCGATTATCTAAAAACTTATGAAACCACGCAGTGTTCATGGCTGAGACAAAAACAACCCTGAGAATCATAAATGGTTAAAGGTTAGTTGTGTGACTTGTATTGTCTAGGTGTACAACAAAGTTTGACGGTTCAAAGATATCACTTCTACCAATTGATCGAGTGTATCCAATATAAGTTTACTATGGAAAGTTCAAAGGGAAACCTACTTATCCAGATGCAATTAATCTTTTCTTGTAGATCACACACTTGTCCGTACATTCTTTCATCTTATAGCCATTCTCCATTCATGTGTGGGACTGTTGGGGTTTAGTACTAAAAAATGAATGGTAAATGGAGGGATAGAAATGGAAGGAAAATGAAATTTCACTTTTGCTTTTGTAAAGAGAATTTGTACCACATTGGTGCTGGAAAGGAAATTTCAAGTGTTTATATTGAGAAACACTTCCTCATGGTATTAAAGGGGTTGAGAAGAAGACAAGCCTTACGCTGTCGTTAACGTCGGCTCATCTCGGCTTTGCTTTGACTTCAGCTTTGGCTTTGGCTTTGGATTTGGATTTGGATTTGTACGAGATCGATCGAGAGATTATCGTTTTGGACAATTTATTTGAACTTAATTGTTTAAGCCAAAATTCTAACCCAGAATATTTATCCATGTGCGAGCTGCACTTAGACATGTACGAAACGCACATGAACCGTATATGAAAAGGAACATCTTTTTCAACTCACTATTTTGTGATATGCGATGAGGCATGAGACATGAACAATGCCTTGAGAATTTCACACCTCCATCTCACATCACAGCCAGTTCTGGCAGCATCACTGGACGCTTGTGCGATGTGCGTTTTGCACATCGTCCTGTCGTATCTGAAATAGTGCAACTTTTCTGAACCATTGCTTTCTTTCTGAAGTAGTGCTTTTTGGATCTAAATATCTAATTCTTCCTCAGATATAAAGGACTAATTAAGTACTATTTGAGTATGAAAACCACAAGTATACTTCTACATTTCTTCGAAAATTCAAGTGTGATTTACTACCGTTGAGTGGTTCGCTGTTCAACAGAATTTGAGGTACCACTATTCTATTGAGGTTAATCATTCTATCCTGGGAGGATATATTCCATCAACTTCGGGTGCTTGAGGGGAATAATTTTCTTAAGGACACACTGTGTATTCAGTGGGCTCGATTTCTTCTTCATCTCTTTTCTACAACTATTTTTCGTAAATAGTTTGATTCCTTGTTTCTAGTTACTTTGTTTAAGTACAAATTTTATTTATCACCCAAATAACGAGCCTCAGAGGCCCCACATATAGCTGACAACAATAATTCAATGCCATAATATACAATGATATGCAATACAATACAATATTGGTGTAGCCGAAACACCATGATCTGATGTATGTGGTGTGGCTGAAACACCCTGGACCAAATGTAATATGGTGTAGGAGAAATACCCTGATCCATAGCCTCAAAGGCGAAAGGAGTAAATATGCATGTGTTGTAGGTGAAACACCCCAATCCCTAGCCCGAGGCATGTGGTGTAGGTGAAATATTCTGATCGATAGTCCGGAGGCAAATGCAATAAATATGCATCATCTGTATGTATGTGGGTAGACAATAAGAAAATCCTACCATAACAACAATCTCAGCTAACCCAACAGTTCATAACAGAAATATACAAATTGCTATGCGGGTCGATAAGACCACCATGATATCTAAAAGTATGCAAAATCTCTATGCGGGCCAACAAGACTATCATGATATCTAAAACAACAAGAAATACAAAAATACGTATGTATGCAAAATAGCAACCCCACAAGTAACTCATATGTAATCGTACCTCCTTCATATTACAATCATAATGCTACAATCAACTCGTCTGTCACAAGAATCCGATAATTACAATAATATATTCACCATCTCTTACTCCCTAACTTAACACGGAATCGATATAATCGAATACGAGCTTTTAACAAGAATAACATTAACAATAATTTAGACATTTACAACTCACTTTTTGATAGCACGCTAGACAAAAAACTTTTAAAACTCAAGGATTTATGCCAATAAAAAAGAAAGAAATAGTTTTCACATACCTTGAATTTGAGCTCAAATAATTTGATGTAGATAATTGATTATTTTTCCGGGGACCAAATACATCTCCAAAATATTTTCCCACATAATTTGTCTTCACGTACTATTTATATGTACAAATGTGTATAATATGAAAGTTGTAAATATATTGAAGTAAAAAATGATTGGAAAAATAAATTTAAGTCGTATATATATGTATATAAATTTCAGCAATTTGAAGAAAGCAACTTACTTGCTTTTTGAAATGATTATTGGCATGTTAAAAAGGCTTTGTACATATCTACCCAAATCATTTTTATTCCATTATGTAAGCACTCCGATATTCCGTAGGTTTGTAGCAGAACATACACAACTTTTTACATGTATTATAATTATTTTGAATAAAGGCTACTCCCTACAATAATATTTTTTCTATTTATCTAGACTTAATATATCTATTAAAATATTAATAAATTATAAAAATCTTATATAATTAATATATACACAAATATATTATAACTAATGATTTTTTCGTAAATAGTTAAAGTATTTTAGGAAGAAATTAAAAAAAAAATATTCTCAAATTCTATTTAAAATGGATGTCGCTAAACGCGCAAGGTGTCACAATAAAACTCTCAAATTTAGGCTCTTACATTTTTGACACGGTATGAAGGACAACCGTAAATACCTAGGGTGTTATATTCTTCTCCCCTTAGGAATTCATCCTCGAGTGTGAAATAGAATGCATGAGTAGGGTTAGGAACTTCTCAAATTTTCGACAGAACCTCCCTAATATACCAGACTATACAACACCTGTCAAACTGTAATGACCCTTCCTGTCATTATGGGTGAATTAATCGTGCAAGAAATTGGGTTAAATTATTTCCAAAATTGGAAGTTTGAATTTTCAGGCTAGGCCAGTCTTGGTTGAAATTCGAGCAATGGGAGGTATAAGGAAATCTAGGGAGGGATTGGGTTAAGTTGATGGATTTTAGCTTGTTTTTTATTAGCTAAGGCGATATGAAATCCGTAGGACTTTTCGAAAGTAAATTCGGGTGAGTAGAATTCTCAATATCGAACTTGATGTAAAGGGGTTAGTCCGGGATGTCATGGTTTAAAGGTGTGTTATGAAAAAGGCAAAACTGGGAGATTTTTTGTGTTTCTGCCACGCCATATCCTCTATAGACAGTGACTGGCCACTACCGTGACGCCGCTATAGCAGGGAAATTCCCACTATAGCCTACCTCGATATCGAGTTATTGCTTAGATGTGTGTAACTTGCTTACCAATCTCCTTCCAAGAAATCCGGAGGGAGAATCACCATGAGAAGGGGGAGAATCCGACCCTTTTCTGAGAGCTTTTTCTAGCTTTTCTAGGGTTCGAATAGTGATGGGATGTTTTTAGGAGAAGACCTCCATTTTGAGTAAAGAAATTGGAGGTTGAAATCCTTAAAACAGAGTTATGTCCCGCGACCCTCGTTGCGAAAAGGACCTCTTCTACACTTAACTATTTTTTAACTCCATGCTTCATTTAAACACCACTAAATATCAATTTCAGAAAATGTCATAACATGAAAATTATTGACTCACTCATTTTTATCACAAAATTTTAATAACGTTAGGACAAGTCGTTACATATTCTCATTGTGAACTCGAAAGATGGATCATGGGATTGAATAAAGAATATAGGGAGTAAGATCTTTTCTTTAGCAAAATAAATGGGTGATTTGCGTCTAGGATAGGAATATACCTAGATTGCCTTACTTGGTTACAAAATGGAAAGACATATAAATTGGTATGGAATGCATTATCAGATCCTCGTTCAATGATGTAGTTGTGAGGTTATTCGCGATAGACGACTAGAGGCTCGGAATACCATAATTATGTCATCAATCCCTTAAATTAACAAATAGATAAAGAGCCTTTTTGGATAGAATTTAAAGTTTGGTCAAATCAGTTATAATCTCTTTTTTAGCTTTTTAGGTGTTTGGTAAAATAAAAAAGTACTTAAAAAAGCTAAAGCTGATTAAAAAAAATCAAAAAGTGATAAGCTGGAACCCCCCAACTTTTTACTTTTTAGCTTAAAATTCTTTTTATGTTTGACCAAATATTTACCCTTTTATCCATTATATTTTCTCCTAATTCCAATATTACCCACATTTTCTAGCCCTAAAATGTATAACTTCTCTTTTCTTTCATTCTCTTCAGCCGTTTCTCTCATCTTTCCATTTCCTCCTTTTCTCAATATATCTTCGATCTCTATATAATACTACATTTATATAAAAAAAATATCCTAAATTTTGTATTTTTTAATATTTTAAAATAAAAAACAACTTATATGAATAAATTTACCTCACATAATTATTTTACATTGAAAGTGCATTTAAATATAAATTATTTTGAATTATTAGAATTAAAATTTTATAATTCAACTTATTTATAATGTTAACAACTATAAGGATATTTCAGTCATTTTGACAACAAAAAAGTGCTTAACAACATTTGTTTACCAACAAATCAATAACGTTTTTTTCTGTTTCAGCACTTTCTATATACACACTTATCTACTTATTTATAAGCACTTATTTTCAATTTTTAAGCACATATGCTTAAAAGCTACTTTTTTAAAAGCAAATCCAAACAAGCTCAAACAAGCACGTCAATGAAATTGATTACTCAATATAATTGTTAGCAAATCTATAATCCTAGATCGATTGCATCACATTGATTATATAAAAATCTGCTCTTTATTTAATTAATTATTTATTAGTTATTTTCTTTTATTTCTAATTTAGTTAATAAATATATCTTTGGGATCTACCGCTTGAGCAAATAATTAGCATTAGTTTAATTTAGTGAATAGTTAATTGACAAGTCCCTGTGGGTATGATATATGAACTCTCAATGCTATATTACTCGTACGACCACATACACTTGTGTGTGCGTTTGGATGCAACACAAGGCTGCCCAGGACACTGTCTAAAACCACAACTAAAAACATGAGCAACAAGGCCACAACTGACTACGAGACCCACTATAGACATCTATAAGCCTCTAAAGTTAAAAATGCTAACACCGAGTTGGGACAGGGCTCTGACATACCTATTAACTATACAAAGTAAAAAAAGACTCCAAACTCAGCAACTCCAGAAAGAACAGAGTATACTAACCATCTGTTGAACTCAACCACCCGCAATGAAGACCTTTGTATACCTGATAACCTAGAGGTGTTAAATGCAACACCCTCTAGTGTCACGACCCAAAATCCCAAGAGTTGTGATGGCACCTACCCCAACCCAACCATGGTAGGTTAGCCTGATTCAACAAATGTAAGTAACTTAAAATAAGACAAATAGCGAAATAACACAATGAGTATCCAAATAATAACTCAATTCAGCAATAATAAAAGGATACTGAATAGTAAGACTCCCAAAAATATCCCAAGACTCAGCTATCACAAATACAAGAGCGAATCTAAGTACAGGATGTCCTAACCAAATACTACAAAACTATTTGAGAAAGTAAAGAAAACAAAGATAAATAGTAGAGAAAGCTGGGACAGTCTCCGAACACGGGAGCTCACCACAGCTTTGAAAATACCAAGAAGCACAAACTCTAGCCGCGGGGTCTACTTGAACCTGAATCTGCATTAGAAGGGTGCAAGAAAGTAGGGGTGAGTACGGTCCACATGTACTCGGTAGGCATCATAGACTGGCCGAGCTTAAGCAGTTACTATATCAAATAAAGAATACTAAAATAACCCTGCACGCAAAAAAGTCCCAGCAGTTCAATATCAATAACAACACAAAATGTCTCAATCAAAACAATAATGTAATGATAATATAAATTAATGATATAGAATGAGATGCAATGTCCAATGCCTATGATATACTCTCACGGTGGACTCGTGAGGCCCTTAAATATAACAAGCAGAATCTTTTCCTACTGTCTTGTTAGCCAGATCTTCGCCCATGGTGAAATAAATATATAAATAGTAAACAAGACGGATCTTTTCCCATGGTCTTGTTAGTCGGATCTTCACCCATGAAAAATATAATATATAAATAGGAAACAAGCCGAATCTTTGTCCATGGTCTTGTTAGCTTGATCTTTGCCCATGGTTTGTTTAGTCAGATCTTTGCCCACGGCGAATATATATACTAAATTAGTAAAATAAGACTTTCAAGGAATTTCTTTTAAAAAACCAAATCATTTTTTGCTTCCATGAACTATGAGATGTATGCATATGCATGAATACAACGAACAATAAGAACCAGGTATAACCACCATATCAGAAATCTCAAGATCGCGATCATCTTTCAAGTATTGGCTACAAACCTCAATATCAAAATAGGAGTCCAGCTCCATATCATCAAGAGAAACAATATACACTCTTTTCCAATTCCCTATCAAAATAAACATAAGCCCCCACACGGGCATTACAATAATACAATAGAACTCAAAATCTATGAAAATTACTAATTCACCCAACCCATAGCATGATTTACACAATAAATCCACACCCAAACAAAGTCTGAAGAAAGTTAAGTCATAACCTACTTCAATGCCTGATGCGCCGCCATTCTACGGCACATTTGACTCCTTTAACTAAGAATAATCGTGAGTTTTCAAGCAACCGTTGTCATTTTTGATGTTTTTATGTTGGAATTGCAGGAAATAGCGACAAACGTAGAAAAGGAAGGAACTACGATCAAAAGAGCGCCACTGTTTAAGAGTGACGGCCACCATGACGGGCCATCACACATGTGACGGTCCGTCAAGTAGACCGTCAAGTTGAGGCAGCACACTGCCTAGTGGCGACGGCCACTGTGATGGTCCGTCAAGCATGTGACGGTCCGTCACCCAGACCGTTAAGTTGAGGCAGCACACTTCCTAGTGTCGACGGCCACTGTGATGGTCCGTCAAGCATGTGACGGTCCGTCACCCAGACCGTCAAGTTGAGGCAGTACGCGCGACGCGGATTCCGAACGTTTTTGGCTTTATTTCCTGGACTCCTATAAATACCCTAAGTTAGGTTTATTTTATTCATGCATTACAAATTCATTACCCAATAGTTCTAGGATTATTTTTGAGCGAGAATTCGAGAGGAAAACACTACACAATCACGTTTTCTTCTTGATCATCTTGTTCTTGATCGTTCTTAGGATTTTAGACTCTTGTTCTTGAAAAGCTTGAAGCTTGTGTTCATCTCTTTTGTAAGAACTCTTTCTTATTATTATGAATACTATTTCTTCATTCTTTCGTTTTGCAAACATGAGTAACTAACTTCCCACAACTAGGGTTGTGGGAGCCATGGCAAAAGTAGCAATATAGATTCTGGGTAGCGTAGGGTTCAATCTTTATGTTGTCACGTGGTTAATCATTCACTTACTAACGTTTTCTAGTGGTTGCAAACATTAGAACATGCCTAGGTTTAATTTGCTTAAGTAAAGAGATTAAAATCGGGAAATTTGATTAACTACAAGGATTCGAGACTAACAACTCTCGTCTCATGATTAATGCTGTAACTAGATTAATCTACTTGATGTTTAGGATTGAAATAAGAAAGTTCACCTTTTCAAGTTCAAGAGAATTGAAAAGGAAATTTGTCTAATTGGTTGAGAAACGTTTAGACGATACCATGAATTCAATCACATCGTGATATGCATATAGAGAGAACCCGGTTAAGCCTTGAGTCGAAATTGTTACGAAGCCATGGTGAACACTTCCCTAGTTCACCCTCATATTGATTATTAATCGCACATTATTATTTGCTTTGGTTAAATAATGTTCACACAAAACCCCCCCAATTTACCGGAAACTATCGACTACTAGTCATTTAATTCACTATCGATTTAATTTGCACCTTATTCCCTGTGGGATCGACCCCAACCTTAGTTGGGTTCTATATTTGACAGCTACCGCTTACTCTTCGTATTTGAAGTCGTAATTTGGGCGTATCAAATTTTGGCGCCGTTGCCGGGGAATACGGTTGTTTATTAAGTCTCGTGTGTTTATTTGACTCTTAGTCATACTTCCTGATTTTACTTTTATTTGTTGTTTTTGTTTATTACAGGGTACTGAGTTGTGCATGCAAAGTACCCGACGCTCGGGAGAACCAATATTACCCTACGACCCCGAGCTCGCAAGAACACTAAGGCAAACCATGGCTGCACAACAAACGGAGGCGGCAAGGCTCGCTGCAGAGCAGCAGGCTCAACATGATCAGCATCACTTGAATGCTGAAGATATAGAAGATGATACTGCATTAGACGGAGTTGGTGCTACGGGCGCCATTGTTCTTCCTCCACTAGCGCCCGGGGCCAAGTTCAACATAACTAGCACTATGTTTCAGCTGTTGAACTTAAAGGGACTGTTCCGTGGTATGGCTGGTGATGATCCAAACCGGCACCTGATGAATTTTGTGGGTATCTGCAAGTCATTTGAATTGCCTGGAGTAAGTCAAACCGCGATCAGACTCAGGTTGTTTCCATTGTCTCTATCTGATGAGGCAGCGTTATGGTTGACAGAGCTAACCCCCGACTCTATCGCAACTTGGGGAGAGTTGAAAGGAGCTTTCCTAGAAAGGTTCTTTCCTCCCTCTAGGATGATACAGTTGAGGGATGAAATTAGCAATTTCAGACAACAACCTCACGAGGCGTTACATGAGACGTGGTTGCGGTTCAAGAAGAAGTTGACACAATGCCCTAACCATCAGTTGACCGACAATTTTCTGATGCAGACATTTTACAGGGCACTAAATTTGGCTACCAAGCCGACACTGGATAATGCAGCAGGTGGAGCGTTCATGGGTCTCACTTTTATCGATGCCACAGCTATTCTGGACCGGCTCACTAAAACCAATAGGGCCTGGCATACACGGGACACAGAGATGGCTGCTAGCACTCATGCAATTGGTATGTCAGCAGATCAACACAGGAGAGAGGAAGAGCAGGACCAAGATATGGCCCATTTGAAAACGCAAATGGACCTATTGACAAAACATTTGCTGTCTGGAGACATGGAGAAAGTGAAAGTTGTGGGTTCCCAAAGTAGAGCAGCAGAGTTCGAGTCTGATGAGGAGGCGAATTATTTGGGGGGTTTCCAGGCCAATGGCCATGGAAACCAAGGTCGGAACTATCAGAAGGACAACTATTATGAAAAAGCTGGCTACCGAGACCATGATCAGGGGAACTGGATGAATAAAACTGATAGAGGTGGGTTGTACATACCACCTGGTAACCGAGAAAGAAGTAGCAATGATACAGGGACGTCCAAGTTAGAGAATATGATGGCAAAGATGTTGTTGAAGGTGGAATCTACTGACTCCGGAGTCAAGGAAATGAAATCTGAATTATCATCATTGAGTCAGTTGGTTAATTCTCATTCCACCTCAATCAAGTAGTTAGAGCAACAAATGATTCAAGTCTCGGCGTCTCTAAATCAAAGGAAAGCTGGAACATTGCCGAGTGACACCATTCAAAATCCGAGAAACGACGGAAATTGTATGGCAATCACCACCAGAAGCAGTAAGACATTATCAGAATCACATCCGGTAATTCAGACCCAGAAAGGTAGCGTTGCTGAGAAAGAAGAGTTAGTAGATGCTGAAAATATGGTCGATGAGGGTGTGAAAGTGTCTGTTAAAAAACCCGGCACGGAAGAAGATGCTACTCAAGTGCTCACGGATAAAAGCAAGGAAGTTGAAAAACTTCCAACTACGATGCCTCGGCCACCACCTCCTTTCCCACAGCGGTTGAAGAAGAAAGTGGAAGATAGAAAGTTCCTGAACTTCATGACCATGCTCAAACAGATATCAGTAAAGATCCCTCTGGTGGATGCGCTTGAACAAATGCCCGGTTATGCCAAGTTCATGAAGGACTTGATCACAAAGAAGAGGTAGGTAAGTTTTGAACCGGAAGATAACCTCCACCATTGTAGCGCCATTTCATCAAGGTCGCTGGTCCAAAAGAAAGAAGACCCGGGTGCGTTCAATATTCCTTGCACCATAGGGGAGTTTAACTTTGCCAAGGCTCTTTGTGACTTGGGGGCTAGCATAAACTTGATGCCGTTAGCCATCTACCGGCAGTTGGGCTTAGGAGCCCCCAAACCGACGACTATGAGGTTATTGATGGCTGATAGATCGGTGAAATGCCCGGTTGGTATTTTGTATGATGTACTTGTGAAGGTGGGGAAGTTCATATTTCTGGCAGACTTCATGATTTTGGACTGCGAAGTGGACTTCGAAGTCCCTATTATTTTGGGACAACCCTTCTTGGCAACCGGAAGAGTATTGGTAGATATGGAGAGCAACAAGTTGACTTTCAGGTTGAACGATGAGGTAGTGAAGTTTAATGTGTGCAGATCAATGAAGCAACCAAGGGATATGAATGTCGTCTCGGTTATTGATGTTGTTGCAGAATCTGATGTGATCGTTTTTGTTGAAGAGAGACTTGCTGTAGAGACATTGGCAGAAGTTATGATGAATTTTGATGATGATGGCGTCGAAGATTATGAGGAAATTGTAAATGCTATGGTTGGAATGGGGTCATATGGTTACGCCCCAAAGAAATTGGATCTCGATTTAAAGAACAGACCAACACCTCCTGCAAAGCCTTCTATTGAGGAAGCGCCGATATTAGAGTTGAAAGAGTTGCCAGGCAATCTGAAGTATGCATTTCTGGGTGACAAAGATACCTTACCGGTAATCATCGCGACATACCTTGTGCAATCTCAAGTTGAAGCATTATTATCCACTCTGAGGAGACACAAGAGAGCAATCGGCTGGACCATTGCAGATATTATTGGCATCCCACCAGGTATTTGTACTCATAAGATACAGCTAGAAGAAAATTGCACTCCCACCACCGAGCACCAGCGGAGACTGAATCCGCCAATGCAAGAGGTGGTGAAGAAAGAGATCATCAAATGGCTCGATGCTGGAGTGGTTTACCCAATCTCTGATAGCAAATGGGTAAGCCCAGTGCAATGTGTTCCTAAGAAGGGAGGAATGACTGTGGTAGCAAATGACAAAAATGAGCTGATTCCATTAAGACCTGTCACGGGCTGGCGAGTCTGTATGGATTACCGGAAGCTAAACTCCTGTACTCTCCGTGATCATTTCCCCATGCCCTTTATGGATCAGATGCTGGATAGATTAGCTGGAAGAGGTTGGTATTGCTTTTTAGATGGATATTCAGGGTACAACCAAATATCTATCCCCGGAAGATCAGGAGAAGACCACGTTCACCTGTCCCTATGGTACGTTTGCTTTTAGACGCATGCCCTTTGGTCTTTGCAATGCTCCTGCAACCTTCCAAAGATGCATGATGTCTATCTTTTCTGATATGGTGGAGAACACGTTGGAAGTCTTCATGGATGTCTTTTCGATAGTGGGTGATGCATTTGATGATTGCTTGGCTAATCTGAGTCAGGCATTGCAAAGATGTGAAGAGTCAAACCTCGTGCTAAATTGGGAGAAATGTCATTTCATGGTGAAAGAAGGCATTGTATTAGGACACAAAATATCTATGAGAGGTCTAGAGGTGGATAGAGCCAAGATTGAAGTCATCGAGAAACTACCTCCACCCATTTCAGTATAGGGTGTGAGGAGTTTTCTTGGTCATGCCGGTTTCTACCGAAGGTTCATCAAAGATTTCACTAAGGTTGCTACCCCATTGTGCAAGTTGCTTGAAAAGGAGACGAAGTTTGTATTTGATGCTGAGTGTTTGAAGGCGTTTGAATGCCTGAAACAAAAGTTAGTGGATGCTCCTATTATAATTGCCCCGGATTGGTCCAAACCATTCGAAGTAATGTGCGATGTGGTGTGGCGCTTGGAGCTGTTCTGGGACAGAAGCGAGACAAACTTTGTCACCCCATTTATTATGCTAGTAAAGCATTGAATGGGGCGCAAAAGAACTACACAGTGACAGAACAGGAGTTGTTGGCTGTTGTATACGCCTTTGAGAAATTCAGAGCATACTTACTTGGTACAAAAGTGGTGGTGCACACAGATCATGCAGCATAGAGGTATCTGATGACCAAAAATGATGCAAAACCTCGACTAATCCGATGGGTGCTATTATTGCAGGAATTTGACTTTGAAGTCAAAGATCGGAAAGGATGTGAGAACCAGGTAGCGGATCATCTGTCCAGGCTTGAGAGGGAAGAGAACGTAATAGAGGAACCGGAGATTGATGATTCATTCCCAGATGAGCAGGTGATGGTTGCGTCACGTGATATGGTGCCTTGGTACGCTGACTTCGCAAATTATGCAGTGAGTGACATGATCCCGGAAGATTTGAACTTCCACCAGAAAAAGAAGTTTCTCCATGATGCAAGTAAGTTTTTCTGGGATGAGCCGTATTTATTCTGGTTGTGTGCTGACAACATAGTGAGGAGATGTGTACCGGAAGCGGAAATGACAAGCATCTTGCAAGCTTGCCATTCGTCCCCAGTTGGAGGACATCATGCGGGTAATCGAACCGCCCGAAAAATCTTACAGTGTGGTTATTATTGGCCGACAATCCAGAAAGATTCATATGAATTTGCCAAGTTCTGTGATCAATGCCAACGAAGAGGAGCAATCTCTCGCTGATAAGAGCTACCCATGTCCACTATTTTGGAGGTTGAATTGTTCGACGTATGGGGAATAGATTTCATGGGCCTTTTTGAAAGTTCTTACGGGAACTGCTACATCTTGGTAGCGGTGGATTATGTGTCAAAGTGGGTAGAGGCGGTTGCTTTGGCCGATAACGAAGGGAGAAGTGTGGTGGCGTTCTTAAAAAGAAACATCTTTGCTCGGTTTGGCACCCCTCGCACAATCATCAGTGATGGAGGTTCACATTTTTTTAATAAGGTGTTCCGGGCTGCTCTAGCAAAATATGGAGTGAAGCAACACAAGGTAGCCACACCTTATCACCCCGAAACCAGTGGGCAAGTCGAGGTGTCGAACCGGGAGATTAAAGAGATCTTGGCTAAGTCTGTGAATGTGAACCAGCGAGATTGGGCGAGGAAGCTGGATGATGCACTCTGGGCGTACCGAACAGCATTTAAGACGCCAATAGGTATGTCTCCTTACCAATTTGTTTTTGGTAAAGCGTGTCACTTGCCCGTGGAACTTGAGCACAAGGCCCTTTGGGCGCTCAAAAAGTTAAATCTCAGTTGGAAAGAGGCATCGGAACTAAGGTTGGAACAATTGAATGAGATGGACGAGTTCCGATTGCGAGCATATGAGAGGTCCGCTCTCTACAAGGAACGAATGAAGTTGTACCATGACAAGAAGATTGAGAAAAGGGAGTTCAAAGTAGGGGACTTGGTATTGTTGTTCAACTCCAGGTTCAAATTATTTCCCGGGAAGCTCAAATCCAAATGGTCCGGACCATTCAAAGTACACCAAGTGTTTCCATCCGGTGTGGTCGAACTCGAAAACAAAGATGGTGAGTTGTTCAAAGCAAATGGGCAGAGGGTAAAGCACTATCTGGGCCTCCCGAAGGAGGTACATGTTCTGTCTCTGGTGTATCTTGATGAAGTCTGAGTAATCAAGACACCCGCGTCGTGCCGCGACGTTAAATCAGGCGCTGTATGGGAGGCAACCCATAAATTGTTGTTGTATTATAGTCGTAGAAAAATTTGATTTGTTAGAATTGGTTAATATGTGCGTTGAGTGTGCAGGTACAAACAGTGAACGTAACAGAGGTTCTGTCTAAGAGTGATGGTGACTGTTGACGGGCCGTCAACTGTACGATGGACCGTCACACGGACCGTCACATAATTGACAAATATTCATGCCCACTGCTTTAAGGTGACGGTGTTTTCGACGGACCGTCAAAGACTTGACGGATCGTCATCTCTGACCGTCACCCATAATCCTCACAAGGGCTCACTGCCTAATTGTGACGCCCCAAGTGACGGACCGTCGAGTAGTTGATGGACCGTCACTCCAGGCAGCCGCATCAGGTAAGTTTTTATTTTATAGCGACCCGACCCAAAACCAACGCGACCCGTCCGGGTATATTAATTTCATCTTCATCATTTTACCACTTATCTTCTAATCTCAAACTCCAAACCTCCATTAAAAATCACAATCCGTCTCCTCCCCAAGCAAGTCTACAATTTGCTCCCAAGTACCACACCCCCATTTTCCTTTCTTCACCATCGTTCAAAATGCCCCAAACCAACAAATTCCCGCTAGTTGTCCATCGGTTCATATAAATCAAAGGAAATAGCGATTTCTTCTCACTAACAAGATCAAGGTATGATTCTAAACTCTTCCTAGTTGAAATTAGTGAGTAACACGGGGCGAATTCTCGGAGGAAATTGTTGGGTTTAATATATTTGTGAAATCATGATAGTGTAAATGTTGTTGGGTATGAGAGGGTGAAATTGTTGTTTGAAATCGTAAGTGTGACATGGGTGAAGTCTTGAGTAACCCATGAGATCAAATACATGATGGGTGGTGACTTTGGGAAACCAAATCCCACAAAGAAGGAGAAAACCCGTAATTAAGCACAAGATGTTCGAGGAAATGCCTCAAAGAGAGTGAAAACACGCTGTCTCAACTTGACGGTTGGCATGACGGCCCGTCACACATGTGACGAACCGTCAGTTGAACCATCAGGTTGAGACAGTTCACTGTCTTAAAGTGACGGCTGGTGTGACGGTCCGTCGCTCATGCGGCTGACCGTCACCCATACCGTCACTCCAAGACAGTGGAGACAATTTAGTGTATCCTTTTATCATGTGTTCGAACTAGTTCTCGTACAGGTACATGGCTCCCAAACAACAACCGCCTCGCCGTCAAGCACAAAAGAAGAAAGAAAGGATCGCTACAACTCGGACCCTAATTGATGAATCGAGTAGCGACGAACAAGCAGTTGAAGCCCCGACTTACCAGACTAGGATAGCTAAACGAAGAACCACCCAAGTCTCCCAGTCTGAAGAGGAGAGTGGGTCATCTAACAGTGAGTCGGGGAGCGGTAGTGGATCGGATGAAAGTGGTAGCTCCAGCCCCAATCCGGAGGATGTAGGTGGTCCTGAAACTACCAAAATTGCAGGGAGTGCACCCATAGACAGAGAATCGATCCGGTGGGCATTAAAGGATGCTCAGAAGCACTATCTTGACGGTCTTACCAAAATGATGTCAAGAAGCCACAAAAGACCGATAGCCGAAGAAGTGCAAATCATGACCACGGATCTGCCTGAATACCCAGTTCTCCAGTCACAGTTTCAGAGGTATCAGCTCGAGTGGATGAGCTCGCCCCCGGGATTCTATTATCCAGAACTAGTCCGGGAATTCTATGCCAACTATTTGGCACTGTTGGAGAGCAGATGTGAACCAGGAAAAGGGGTTAAAACAGCACCAAGGCAGGACAGGGTGCCAGTTCGGGGTAAACAAGTGGACATCTCATGGGAAATTATCAACAGAGTCCTCTTTGGCCCTGAATACATCCCTCCACCTGATATGCCAGAGTTTCATGACAAGATTTCCAACGCCTACTCACAGAGACCATGGTTAGCCCGAACATTGACTGATGGCTCACCATCTTGGCTAACTCAGAGGGGACGGATATCGAAGCAATCACTAAGCTTCGTAGCCAAGTTTTGGTGGGGGGTTGTGCGGCTCATGTTATTTCCAACAGGAGGAGACAATAATTTGGATGAGAGAAGAGCCATCCTTGTGGCAAGCTTGATAGCCGGATACGTAATCAACTTCGGAATGATAATTGCAGACGAGATGCGGACCCGGGCCATAAAAACTACTTCTTCACTGACGTTCCCGTGTCTAGTGACTGAGTTATGCAGGCGTGCAGAGGTGCCAATATGGGATGGTATTGATAAGCAAGTGACAGCGTCATCAAAGCAGAATATTGACAAATCAAGGGATGACACTAAGTTTGAAGTGAGGGTTCACAAGCCTCAGATCTTCGAAGAGCCAACCACAACCACCTCCGAGGCAACCGACACCCCATCAGGCACAGAAATGCCACTTGCGGTGTTTGATCCGAAAATATCATAGAAAGCGAGAGCTACTGCTGAAAGCTCTGGCACTGCGGCAAGGCCTCCTCTACCACCAGAATATCACATGAACCCCCAAAATTTTGCTAAGATGGTGCAAAAGAAGAAACAGTTGGATAAACAAATTACTGCATGGACGGACTTGTTTAAACCCACCATTGATGAAGCAATACGGGAGGCTCTGAAGCCATTTGATGGGCTGCGCGCAAGGGTAGATGCGATGGAAACCCGAATGGATGCAAGGCTAAACTAAATGAGCATCCCAGACCTGGCGAGATTTGATGCGAAGCTAAAGAAGGTGAAAAATGATATCACAGTCCTCAAGCAAGAAAAAGCGTTTTATGAGGAGACGTCGGAGTTCGTGGACTTGGACGAAGAAACCACGATAGTGGATTTGATGGGTCAGCCACTGAAAATTAGTGAACCCCAAACAGGTGAAAGTGGGTAAAGAAATCAAAGAAGAGGAAGCACAAAAAGATATCAGCTGAGGAGGACGAGTTAGAGGTCGGTAATAGATGAGCAGCTGCGACAGGAAGGAGTGTGTGCCCAAGCAGGTGGGGCATCTTCTAGTGCTGTACCGGAGTTTGAAAAGACCGCAGATGATGATGAGCCGCGTACGGAAACCTAGGTTTCCCAGGTACCCCTATTCCTTTATTCTGAATATATATTTCCTTGAGCATTGAGGACAATGCTAAATTCTTTTGTTAGGGGTAGGAGTACCACCACCGGAGGTTTTTGTTGCCGTATTTCTTTTCCTCCGGTGTGCTATCTAGTAGAACCGGCATGTTTAGGTTGTCATTTAAATTTTAAAAATTGCGATGTCCGTAGCAAGCATGGCTTTTTGAAAATTTAACTAAAAGGAGCCCCCTCTGAAAAAGATTTTGTACTTATGTTTGAAACGATTGACAGTCTAGATCCTTGGATGTCATTGTGTGGTTATGATTGGAATAAGTATGCTTAAGCCGAGTTGTTGTCTTGATAGTTGGTAGTGGTATGGTTCTTGGTGCCAAGTGTGTGTGAGCATATTGTTATAAATTCTTACTCTGTGCATGCATCTAGAACTTGCCCGGTCTATTCTGTTAAGTTTGAAGTTGGTTGCTTAGGAAAGGATCACAGGCCCTTTTTGTGTGCAGTCCACCTAGCCTATAAGACCGTCCAAATGTAAATAATCCCTTTGATCCCTATTTGAGCCATAATTGACCCTGTTCTTTCAATAACCAGTCATCGTTCCTTGTTTAAACTTTGAATCACTATTTTGGCCCTGGTCCTTCCTTGGACATCGTGCACCTCAACTCAGGCAATCAGCCTAAGTTGAGGGTGGCTACTATAGAGGTAAATGATAAGAAAATTAGGATGGATAAGATTGGTTGTGAATAGAATGAAAACTCCGGGTGTGTGTCTAAGAAAAGAAAGAAAGAAAAACGAAAAGGAGATGTAAAAGAACGAAAAAGAAATAAAAAGAGTTGTCAAAATAAAGAGGCCGCACCTGTAGCTAGAAACAAGGGAATAAAGAGGTGAATAAGGATGGACAAAGTAAAGTTATGTGGAAATAGTAGGTCGGTGATTCCAAGGAGGGTTTAGTCACTATTCCCCAAACGTATCCTACCTACACCCGAAGCCTCATTACAAGCCAAAACAAGTCCTGTAGTGATCCCGAGCGGCTTTCTAAAGAATTGAAATAGAATAGTAAGGGCAAGCCTATGGCATCGCATGTGCATTGTTTTAAATCGTTAGTGAGTGCGAGCGTCTTACCTAGTCCTAAATTTTGTGTGTGGGACTTCTTTGTGGTGAGGGCACCAAGATCTCTGTATTATCTATTGACTGTTAGGGTAGCTGCGCGTGTGTATGCATAATGTTCTATCATATCGGAATGACATGTCTGGATCCTTGCAAGTTAATGTTGCATACATTTGTGTGCTACCGGGGGGTGGCTTGATTTAAAATCGGATGAACTGTTGAAGGGCCATGATTTGCTAGGGACACGAGTCTTAGTTGAGTCGTCTTTTTTGTTTTTTGTTGTCATGTTGCTTGAGGACAAGCGAACGTTTTAAGTTGAGGGTGTTGATGTGCCGCCATTCTACGGCACATTTGACTCCTTTAACTAAGAATAATCGTGAGTTTTCAAGCAACCGTTGTCGTTTTTGATGTTTTTATGTTGGAATTGCAGGAAATAGCGACAAACGTAGAAAAGGAAGGAAATACGATCAAAAGAGCGCCACTGGTTAAGAGTGACGGCCACCATGACGGGCCGTCACACATGTGACGGTCCGTCAAGTAGACCGTCAAGTTGAGGCAGCACACTGCCTAGTGGCAACGGCCACTGTGACGGTCCGTCAAGCATGTGACGGTCCGTCACCCAGACCGTCAAGTTGAGGCAGTACGCGCGACGCGGATTCCGAACGTTTTTGGGTTTATTTCCTGGACTCCTATAAATACCCTAAGTTAGGTTTATTTTATTCATTCATTACAAATTCATTACCCAATAGTTCTAGGATTACTTTGAGTGAGAATTTGAGAGGAAAACACTACACAATCACGTTTTCTTCTTGATCATCTTGTTCTTGATCGTTCTTGGGATCTTAGACTCTTGTTCTTGAAAAGCTTGAAGCTTGTGTTCATCTATTTTGTAAGAACTCTTTCTTATTATTATGAATACTATTTCTTCATTCTTTCGTTTTGCAAACATGAGTAACTAACTTCCCACAACTAGGGTTGTGGGAGCCATGGCAAAAAGTAGCAATATAGATTTCGGGTAGCGTAGGGTTCAATCTTTATGTTATCACGTGGTTAATCATTCACTTACTAACGTTTTCTAGTGGTTGCAAACATTAGAACATGCCTAGGTTTAATTTGCTTGAGTAAAGAGATTAAAACCGGGAAATTTGATTAACTACAAGGATTCGAGACTACCAACTCTCGTCTCATGATTAATGATGTAACTAGATTAATCTACTTGATGTTTAGGATTGAAATAAGAAAGTTCACCTTTTCAAGTTCGAGAGAATTGAAAAGGAAATTTGTCTAATTGGTTGAGAAACGTTTAGACGATACCATAAATTCAATCACATCGTGATATGCATATAGAGCGGATCTGGTTAAGCCTTGAGTCAAAATTGTTACGACGCCATGGTGAACACTTCCCTAGTTCACTCTCATATTGATTATTAATCGCACATTATTATTTGCTTTGGTTAAATATTGTGCACACAAACCCCCCCCCCCCAATTTACCAGAAACTATCAACTACTAGTCATTTAATTCACTATCGATTTAATTTGCACCTTATTCCCTGTGGGATCGACACCAACCTTAGTTGGGTTCTATATTTGACAGCGACCGCTTACGCTTCGTATTTGGAGTCGTAATTTGGGCATATCACGCTATAGTGCTAAAGGGGCGCCATTGCACTAAAGGGCAGGCAGGCATCGAGGAACCATCACACAGTTTGGGCGATATCACGCCGAAGTATAGGCGGCAAGGCGCTGGGGCGCCATTGCACAAGAAAGGAGCCATCGCACTGGCAGGCGGGAGCTTGGGTGCTATCGCGCTGGCCAGGTTCAAACGCACTGAAGGTCGGGTGGTTGGTTAGCGCCATTGCGCTGCCTCGGTGCCATTGCGCTGAAGGCCACGAGTTGCAGCAATTAGTTGAGCTAAAAACTTCCATGGGGCATTTCGAGCACAATCGGAACCCGATACTCAAAAACCAATAATGCTATTAAAGTGAAAATGACGTTTTGAACTTAACAAAATTGACAAAAACATTCTGGAGTTGATGACATCGTCTGATTTTGAATCTGACGCTCTGATCATCGAAAGCTGACCCAAGTCACACTTCTAACTCTAAATGGCCTGAAAATAGAAAAGCAACACAAAACCCACACAGAAAGTTCTCAAGCCTCGACTAAAGGTCCAACTAGACCAAACTCCACGCTCTGGAGCTAACAAAACTGTCCAAATTTGATTCTAAGAACGTTAGCTAAGAATGTTGACTAAAGTCAACAAATTCCTAAGTTAGGCTCTAAATTAGGGAAGTTATAATGACCTAACGAACGGCCTGGGCACTGAACCACCATCCTCAGCAATTCAGAAATGACTTAAGGCCGCTACAGGCAAGCTCTAACAGTACAAAAAAATAATAAACGCGGGGATGACCGAAAGGGTCATCATACTTTCAACTTTAAGAGTTTCAAAATCGGGAAGTGGACTTAAAACACAAATAAACTACCCAGGAACCGAACCATAAATCTTGGCAAGTCATAAATGACCTGTAGCTATTGCGGGAAGGCTCAAAACACAGAAAATGAATGAAAACAGAGAAAATGACCTCGAGGGTCATTACAGGGATACTACCAATATGCTTTTATGGTCATGCACACACCATGGGTCTCATGAGTGCTCTAAAAAAATTATCCAAGTCTTTCATAAAAAGCGACCACACCTTTACACTAACATAGGTGATTCTATCAAGTCTATCTCAAATAGACCGCCTTAAGGATATGGAATCATTAGGGGCAAAATAAGTTCAACCTTATAAAACACTACCTTACGCCATAGGGATAGGATATGTAGTGTATATTGAGGACATAGATGGCTTTGTTTGACCACAAAATGGTATCCACCATACTACCTACATGGGATTTAGACCCATCCCCCTCGATATTTGAAGGATAATTTCCTTGTCAAACCCTTGATTAGAGGGTCCGCTAAATTTCTTTCAGACCTTCCATACTCCAAGGAAATAACACCATATTTCAACAACTGTTTAACTGCACCATGTCTGATGCGAATGTGTCTTTTTTCCATTGTACACACTATTTTTAGCAATCCTAATTATTGCCTGTGAATCACAATGTAAGAGACTGGTAGAGATTGTTTTCTCTATAATGGCACATCTGCCAAAAGATTTCTCAGCCACTCAGCTTCTTTCCCTGCAAACTCGGGAGCAATGAATTTAGATTCCATGGTAGAACATGTTATACAAGTCTATATTGAAGACTTCCATGAAATAGCATTTGCACCCAAAGTAAACACATAGCCACTAGTGGAGCTAACTTCATCATTGTCAATTACCCAGTTTGCATCACAAAAACCTTCTAAAACAATAGGAAATTTATCAAAATGCAAACACCAATTCATAGTACCTCTCAAATATCTTAACAAGCGATGAAGAGCATTTCAATGTTCACTACTGGGAAAATGAGTATATTTACTCAATCTGCAATAGCATAAGCTATATCTAGTTGAATATAGTTTATGAGAAACATTACACTCCCAATTATTTTAGCAGATTCAGTTTGTGAAACACTAGATTCTTTCTTCTTTCTCAAATGTATGTTAGGATCATAAATAGTTCTCACTAGAACTGCATCAAAACAATCAAACTTTTTCAACATTTTTTCAATATAATTAGACTGACACAAAGAGAAACCATTAACAGTTCTTTTGATCTTAAACCCTAAAATCACATCTGCTTCTCTAAGGTCTTTCATTTCAAACTTAGAAGATAAAAAGTTCTTAGTCTCATTAATAACATTCACACTACGGCCAAAGATTAATATGTCATCCATATATAAATATATAATGACACAATCTGATCCTATTATTTTAGAATAAACAAAAGTATCAGATGAATTAACAACAAAGCCATTATCTATTAATGTTACATTAAACTTTTCATACCACTGCTTAGGTGCCTGCTTTAGTCCATACAAAGACTTTCTCAATTTGCATACATTATCTTCATGTCCTGGGACCACAAAACCCTCAGGTAGAGTCATATAGATCTCTTCCTCTAAATCACCATTTAAAAATGTTATATTGACATTCATTTGGTGTAACACTAAATCATGAATAGCGGCTAAAGCAATAATAGTCCTAATTGTTTCTATTTTAGTCATAGGAGAATAAGTATCAAAGTAATCAACACCTTTCTTTTGGTTAAATACCCTAATCACAAGTCTAGCTTTATATTTATCAATTGTATAATCAGGTCTCAATTTCTTCTTAAATATCCACTTGCTAGTTACGGGTTTACAACCTTTACTCATATTATACAAGTCCCAAGTGTGATTGGAAACTATAGAGTCTAATTCACTTTTAATGGCCTCTTTCAAGAACATCACATCTATTGATCTTATTGCTTCATCATAAGTCTTAGGGTCCTCTTCTATTAAGTAGATAGACAATAACTCATCATTTAAAATATTAATATCAATATTCTCACTCAATAAGGTAGTTGTCACGCTTCGAGGCTACACCCTGGATGCCACACGGTGCTTAGAGCCATAAGTGACCCCAAGCTAACACATGGTCTGGTATATATTAATCATTCTGCTTAATATTGGATAAACGGAAGCTAAACTAAATAAAGGTATAAGTTCTTTAAAATTTAACTGAAGAATATCTGAAATCAAATATAAGTCTGAGAGATAAACTAACTGAATAAGCTGAAATCTAACTCTATGTCTGAAAGTCTCTACTACTGATAAGTTGTTGGGACAAGCCCCCTCCCCCAGCTAACTCCAAAATGCTAAAAACCAAAATAACTAGAGAGAAAAACATCAAATGAACATCCTCGGATGATGAGGACTCACCACAAGCAGTCACTGAGATGACTCTAGAATGAGCTAATCGTGAGGCTGAATCTGAGAACCTAAACCTGCATCATGATAGGATGAAGTACATAGAGTATGCGTCAGTACTTTGAATATACTCAGCATGAGGGATATGCAAAGCTAACTATATATATATAACATGATAAAATACTGATATGTTGTTTAAACTGTAAGTTGAACTGTAGTACATAGGCCCAAACATAATCATGCATAAAATCTAAAATACAGGAATAATATGAAAAATATAATTGAAAACTGTAGAATTGAACTGAGTGCCTAGTACACAACTACTGAGTCTAATTTTGTGGGAAAGTTTGTTAACCGACATAAACCACGTGAGCTAAATGTGGAATCTAATGTATACGCCCCATCAAGAGGACCCAATTTACCTTGTCAGGGAATAAAGGCATGACTGGTGTGATCACTTGTTCTGAGATCCAACTGAGGGGCTAAATAACCTACAGTGGCATATAGTTCTAGGACTTTAGGGTACGCTAAACCCTAGTCTAACTTGGTGCTAAGTACTACTTCTAAAACTAATTCTACTAACTTATTTAAAACTGAAGTTCTGGAATACTGCGTCAGAACTTAACTAGTCTGAAAACAATATTTTTTTCTTTGAAAAATATAAATTGAAGCTGACTAAATTTTGTTTGAAACTCAATGCTTGAAATCTAGGTTAAATCTTGAAGAAGACTAATTTATGAGAAAAGACTACAATTTAGGGCTAAGTTCTTGATTTCTCAAACCCTAGTAAAAACTCATGCAAATCATTGAAAACATGATACAATTCACTAAAACAAGATAAAAATCATGTAAGAAGCATAAAGGCTAAATTCTGTAACAATTTACATAATTGGGTAGGAACCCTAGTTTCATAAAACCATAACTTAATAGAAAAGCCTGAGGTTTTGGGCATAAGGGCGAATAAGACCCTTATTGAATACCCACATACTTTGTAGAAGAAGATGGAGATGCAGCTCTGAAGCTTTGGAGAAGAATGCCCTAGGTTGGTGGAGAGAAAACTGCTTCTGTTCTTTCTTTCTAAGACTTGAGCGAAAGAATGAGGAAAAACTAGGCTAAGTTGATTAAAACCCTTTTAAAGTAAGCCTAAAATGACATATTGTCAGAGTTAAAACTAAGGGGAAAAGTCAAAAATATCTTGGAGGAATCAAATAAAAAACTGCTGAGAAAACTCGACCCAGGTTTCCACGGGCACCACCATGGCCCATGGACTGAACCACGGCTCATGGTTGGGGTTCGTGGTTCTCTGGCCATAAAGTCTGAACGCAGGTTTGATTTCCATGACCCGTGGACTATTCCATGATCTGTGGAACTTGGTCATGGTTCTCAAGCAATTAGTCTGGCCTCTGTCTGATTTTCACGAGTGAAGTCCACGGCTCATGGACTATTCCATGGTCAGTGGATCCACCTCGTGGACCTGACCCTATTTTGTAAGTCTCTGTCTGAGTTTCACAACCCTAGTCCATAGCTCGTGGACTGTTCCACGACCCGTGGATCTGGCTCGTAGAACCTGCTGTCACTTTAACATCTTAACACTTAGAATTTTCTGGGTTGATTCTTAGCTTAGAATTTTGAGGTTTTACAATATCTCCCTCTTAGAATTATTCATCTTCAAATGAAGACTAAAAAAGCTGAGTTTGGGGGGGAAAGAGCTGCAATCCTACCAACTGAATTCTAGCTGATTTCTAATTGATATAAGTTTGAAAGACATGAATGCTGCTGAAAATGCAAGAATAGCTGAGGGAAAAAAACTGAGGGAAATACTAACGAGGAAACTAAGAAAACTGGAGAGGAACAATTACCTCAAGCTAGATCTGAGTCGGAAGGAAAAAGGACAGGGTACTTGGTCATCATGGTCGCTTCTGCTTCCCAAGTAGCTCCCTCAACTGACAGGTTCCTCCAAAGGACTTTCACTGAGGAGACTTCCTTATTCCTCAATCTACAAACCTGACAGTCAAGAATCTGAACTGGGACCTCTTCATAAGAGAGATTGTCTTTTACACCCACACTTTTTAAAGGCACAACTAAGGCTGGATCACCAATGCACTTCTTCAACAAGGATAGATGAAAGACTGGGTGCACTGATGCTAATTCTGCGAGCAACTCTAACTCATAAGCCACCTTCCCAATTCTCCTCAGAATCCTATAGGCACCTACATAGCAGGGACTAAGCTTCCCCTTTTTACCAAATCTCATGACTCCTTTTATAGGTGAAACCTTTGATAAAGCCCAATCATCAACCTCAAACTCTAAGTCCCTTCTCCTCACATCTGCATAAGATTTCTTGCGACTCTGAGAAGCCTTCAACCTCTTCCTAATGAGCTAAACTTTCTCCATAGTCTTATAAACAATGTTTGGCCCAATCAAGGCTGCTTCACATACCTCGAACTAGCTAATAGGTGATCTACACCTCCGCCTATAAAGTACCTCATATGAAGCTATCTGAATGCTAGAATTGAAGCTTTTATTGTAGGCGAACTCTATAAGAGGTAAGTGCTCATACCAATTACCCTTGAAATCGATCACACAAACTCTCAACACATCCTTTAAGGTTTGAATGGTACACTCTGCATGGCCATCTGTCTAAGGGTGAAATGTTACGCTGATATTCACCTGAGTACCAAGACCTTTCTAGAAGGATTTTCAAAACTGGGAAGTAAACTAAGTACTCCAATCTGAGATAATAGACAAGGGACCCAATCTGAGATGATAGACAAGGGAACTCCATGTAATCTGACTATCTCACGGATGTAGAGTCTGGCATAATCCTCTGCTGGATCATTAGTCTTGACAGCCAAGAAGTGGGCTGACTTAGTCATCCTGCCTACTATCAGCCACATCAAATCATTTTGTCTACAACTATGAGGTAAGCCTATAATGAAGTCCACATTAATCACTTCCCACTTCCAAGTAGGAATGTTAATTTCTTGAGTCATACCACTCGGTCGCTAATGTTCTACCTTCACTTGCTGACAGTTAGGACTCTTAGCTACAAAATTTGCAATGTCCCTCTTTATGCCATTCCACTAATAGACTTCTCCTAGGTCACGGTACATCTTGGTGGAACTGGGATGGATGGAATATCTGGAGCTGTGAGCCTCCATCAAAATCCATTGTCTCAACTCATCCACATGAGGAACGCATAATCGACCCTAATAACAAAACACACCATCTCCCCCTTGGGAGAAAACCTCTACTTTCTACTAATGGACTGCACCCTTTAACTAATATAAAATGGTAACCAAAGAAGATTTTGACCTTTTGAACTATAGCACCACCATCTACTGAGTTTGTAAGGCGAACCCCTAAGCGATCAAGCCTATGAACATCCTTAGCCAATTCCTTCTTTTCTTCCTCAACATGTGACACGCTACCCATGGATAATCTGCTAAGTGCATCAACTACTACATTAGCCTTACCCGGATGGTAAAGCACACTCATATCATAGTCTTTGAGATGCTCTAGCCACCTTCTCTGATGAAGATTTAACTCCTTCTGGGTGAAAATATACCGGAGGATCTTATGATCGGTAAACACATCCACATGGACATCATGTAAATAGTGTCTCCAAATCTTTAAGGCAAAAAACCACTTCTACTAACCCAAGGTCATGAGGCGGATAGTTTTGCTCATGAACTTTAAACTTTCTGGAGGCATAGGAGATGACCTTACCATGCTGCATCAAAATACAACCTAAGCCAATCCTAGATACATCACAATACACTACGAAACCATATGAACACTCCAGTAGAGTCAAAAGTAGAGTTGTGGTCAACCTAGTCTTCAATTCCTGGAAGTTATTTTCACACTTATCTGACCACTAGAACTTAACCTTTTTCTGAGTCAACCTAATCAATGGGGCATCTATGGATGAAAATCCCTCAATAAATCTCCTGTAGTAACCAGCCAAACCCAAAAATCTCCTAATGTCTGTTGGAGAAGTGGGTCTAGGCCAGTTCTTTACTGCCTCGATCTTCTGCGAATCTACTCGATGGCCTCCTTAGACACCACCATGACCCAGAAAAGTAACTAACTGGAGCCAAAACTCACACTTACTGAACTTGGTGAATAGCTAGTGATCCTTGAGAGTTCGCAACACAACCCTCAAATGGTTTGCATACTCCTCTTCACTTTAAGAATAAACAAGGATGTTATCTATCAAGACAATAACGAACATATCTAAGTACTGCTTGAAAACCCTGTTCATCAAGTCCATAAAAGCTGCAACAACATTTGTTAGTCCAAAAGACATAACTAGAAATTCATAGTGACCATACCAAGTTCTGAAAGCTGTCTTTGGAATGTCACATTCTCTAACTCTGAGCTGATGATAACTAGATCTTAGGTCAATATTTGAGAAGTAACTGGCACCCAGAAGCTGGTCAAACAAATCATCAATCCTGGGATAGGATACTTATTCTTGATTGTGACCTTGTTCAAGTGACGATAGTCAATGCCCATTCTGAGAGAACTGTATTTCTTACACACAAAGAGGACTGGTGTACCCCATGGAGAGATATTTGGGTCTGATGAAACCTTAATCTAGGAGTTCTTTGAGATGATCCTTCAACTCATTAAGCTCAGCTGGAGCTATTCTGTAAGGATGAATGGATATAGATTACATATCTGGAAGGAGGTCTATCCCAAAGTAGATCTCCCATTCAGGAGGGACTTCAGGCAGATCCTTA
Source organism: Jaltomata sinuosa (assembly GCA_003996215.1). Classification (NCBI taxonomy): domain Eukaryota; kingdom Viridiplantae; phylum Streptophyta; class Magnoliopsida; order Solanales; family Solanaceae; genus Jaltomata; species Jaltomata sinuosa. The sequence continues at coordinate 120,548 of QJPP01003133.1, read as the reverse complement.
GGGAACACTTCTGGGAATTCACAGACTACTAGAACTGACTGAAGAGATGAAGTTTTGGACTCGGAATCCTTAACCCAAATTATATGGTAAATGTACCCTTTCGATATCATCTTTTAGATTTTAGGTAAGATATGAAATGACCCTTTGACATTGGAGGACTACCCTGCCATTCTAAGGTAGGCTCATCTTGAAACTAAAACTTAACGACTCTAGTTCTACAGTCGAATGAGGCATAACATGCATGTAGCCAATTCATACCAAGGATGATGTCAAAGTCGGTCATATCTAGCTCTACTAAGTCTGCTGAGGTAACCTTATGGAGGATTGAGACTAGGCAATTTCTGTATACCCTCTTGTCTAAGACTGACCCCCTGACTGGGATGGAGTCTGGGAAGGTCTTTAGGAGATTTTCAGGATTGACTCCGAATTGACATACAATATAAGGGGCCACGAAAGATAATGTAGCCCCAGGGTCTAGTAATGTTTAAATATCAAGAGAGAAGACTTGTAACATACCAGTGATAACATTTGGGGCACTCTCCTGATCCTAACGAGATAACATAGCATAAAGGTGGTTCTAACGCTGACCGCCACATGTACCAGAAGCAGTGCCCTACTGAGTTGCACGACCTGCTAGAGCTGCTGGAATAGTAGACTGATCTCGATTACCTCTTTGACCTTGCCTAGCGAAGGGGCATTCCTTCAACCTATGGCTAAGCTGACCACACCTAAAACACCCCTCTCTGCTAGAAAAACACTCTCCAAGATGATTCTTACCATACTTAGGACATGCTGGAAAAGTGCAGTTACCTGAAACACTGCCTTGTGATTTAGAGCCTGATACCCTATTCTTATAATCATGATGAGGTCTAGAAGATGGATCACTAGATGATGAAGGTGCTGGAGTTGAAAACCTTTGCTAAAATTGGGAGCGATTTCCACCACTCGACTTCTGCTTAGAGTAATCAAAATTTCCTATTCTAGCCCTCTTGTTATCTCTCTCTCTCTCCTTAAGCTTCTCCTCTTCTATATACTATGCATAGGTTATAAGTCGGGAGATATCCATATCTCCAACTAACATAGTAGTTTTACATCCTTCTTAACTAAGTCAGAACTACCCAAAATATACTTACTCATCCGGGCCCTTGGCTCGGCTACCATGGTTGGAGCATATCTTGAGAGCTGAGTGAACTTCAAATCATACTCCTAAACAAACATGGACCCCTGCCTCAAATTCACAAATTCTTCAACCTTAGCTTTCCTCAACTCTCTTGGGAAACAATTGTCAAGAAAAGCTCCAACGAAACAATCCCAAGTCATAGGAGTTGCATTGCTTCCTCTATTATCCTTCCACTGCATGTACCAAATATGAGCTACATACTTGAGATGATAGGATTCTAGCTCAACACTCTCAATCCATGAAACCTACATTACCTCAAGAATCTTCTTGATCTCATCAATAAAGTTCTGTGAATTCTCATCTACCTTCGACCCAAAGAACTATGGTGGATTTATACGGATAAAATCCCTAACTTTGGCAGTAGTTTTCCCACCATTCTGGTTAGCAGGAACCGGTGCCTGCTGATTATCCTGGTTAGCCATTATTTGTGCCAATATTTGGTTAGCATTTTGAAACTCTGCATTGGTGACCTCATGGTTTGGAGCTGGAGGATTTGCGTTAGTAGTGCGAGCATTGTTTCTGCGAGGAGGCATGATCTAAAATGCATTAAAACAGATTAAAAGGGATAAATAGAGTTAAACTCTATCGCACAATAAGGAACATGAAAGAAGTGGAGTTTCCTAAAAATATCTCGTAGCCTCTCTCTCATAAGTGTGGCATGCTTCGCACCCATAAAAAAGACTCTACTTAATGCGGCTTTCAAATACTCTAGGACACATTAAACCTAATGCTCTTATATCAAGTTTGTCATACCCCGAGTCTACACCCTGGATGTGACATGGTACTTAGAGCCACAAGTGACCCCAAGCTAACTGATGGTCTAGAATACTAAGCTTTTGATTAATAATGGCTAAGCGGAAGCTAAACTGAATAAAGGTATAAGTTCTTTAAAATTTAACTGAACAATATCTGAAATCAAATATAAGTCTGAGAGATAAACTAACTGAATAAGCTGAAATCTAACTCTATGTCTGAAAGCCTCTGCTCCTGATGAGTTGTTGGGATAAGCCCCCTCCCCCAGCTAAATCCAAAATGCTGAAAACCAAAATAACTAGAGAGAAAAGCATAAAAATACCATCCTCGAATGATGATGACTCACCACAAGCTATTGCTGAGATGGCACTAGAACGAGCTAATCGCGAGGCTGAATCTGAGAACCTGAACCTACATCATGATAGGATGTAGTACATAGAGTATGCGTCAGTACTTTGAATATACTCAGCATGAGGGATATGCAAAGCTGATTATATATATATAACATGCTAAAATATTGATATATTTTTAAAACTGTAAGTTGAACTGTAGTACATAGGCTCAAACATAATCATGCATAAAAATCTGAAATGCAAGAATAATCTAAAAAAATATAATTAAAAACTATAGAACTGAACTAAGGGCCTAGTACATAACTACTGAGTCTAATTCTATGGGAGAGTCTATTAATCGGCATAAATCACGTGAGATAAATGTGCATTCTGATGTATACGCCCCATTGAGAGGACCCAATATACTTTGCCAAGGTATAAAGGCATGACTGGCGTGATCACTAGTTTTGGAGCCCAATTGAAGGGCTAAATAACCTACGGTGGCATATAGTTCTAGGACTTTAGGGTACGCTAAACCCTAGTCTAACTTGGTGCTAAGTACTACTTCTAAAACTAATTCTGCTAGATCATTTAAAACTGAGGTTCTGGAATATTGCGTCAAAACTTAACTAGTCTAAAAACATTTTATTTTATTTTTGAAAACTATAAACTGAAGCTGGCTAAATTTTGTTTGAAACTCAATGCTTGAAGCCTAGGTCAAATCTTGAAGAAGACTAGTTCATGAGAAAAGACTACAATTTAGGGCTAAGTTCTTAATTTTTCAAACCCTAGTAAATGCTCATTCAAATCATTGAACACATGATATAATTCATTGAAACAGGATAAAAATAATGTAAAAAGCATAAAGGCTAAATTCTGTAACAATTTGCATAATTGGGTAGGAACTCTAGTTTCATAAAGCCATAATTTATGGAAAAGCGTGAGGTTTGGATATAAGGGTGAATGAACCCTTACTGAATTCCCACATACCTTGTCGAAGAAGATTCCTGAACTGGAGATAGAGTTCTGAAGCTTTGGAGAAGAAAGCCCTAGGTTGGTGGAGAGAAAACTGCCTCTATTCTCTCTTTCTAAGACTTGAGTGAAAGAATGAGGATAAACTAGGCTAAGTTTGATTAAAACCCTTTTCAAGTAAGCCTAAAGTGACCTATTGTCAGAGTTAAAAGTAAGGGTAAAAGTATAAAATACCTCTTAGGAATTAAATCAAAAACTGCTGAGAAAACTCTGCCTAGGCTTTCGCGGGCACCAACCATGGCCTGTGGACTGAACCATGGCTAGTGGTTGGGGTTCGTGGTTCCCTGGCCAAAAAGGTTGGTTGGGGGTCTGATTTCCACGGCCACCATCCATGGCCCATGGACTATTCCACGATCCGTGGAACCTGGATGTAGTTCTCAAGTAATTTGTTTGGCCTTTGTCTGATTTTCATGGGTGGAGTCTACAACTCGTGGACTGTTCCACGGCCCATGAATCTGGTTCATGGAACCTGTTTTCACTTTGACACCTTAACACTTAGAATTTTATGAGCTGATTCTTAGCTTAGAATTTCTTGGGTGTTACAGTAGTGATAAAATCAGGACCAAAGTTATTCTCATCCTACGTCTTTTACTCCTTCTAAGCTCATTTTCACTCATTAGAAATAACATCAAAAAAGGGCACAATATGAGAGTTAACAAACATAGATGTAGAAGCATTTTTTTGCATATCATTAGGCACATCATTTTTTAAAGGAAAAACATGCTCAAAAAATTCTCCATCTCTAAGTTCACAAATAGAATGATCATTTAAAGACATAAATCTATATGCAACACTATTTTGAGCATAACTAATAAAGACAGTGTTAAAAGTCTTAGAACTTTTATTTACTCGTTTAAAATTAGGTAGACCAACCTTAGCCAAATACCCCCACACTTTTAGAAATTTTAAATTAATGGAAAATCCTTTCCACAATTCATACGAGCTCTTGTCGAACTTCTTATGAGGGACTCTATTAAGAATATAGCATGCAGACAAGACAGTTTTTCCCCGTATATTGTCAGATAGATCAGAGCTTAAAAGCATAGAATTCATCATTTCTTTAAGAGTTCTATTTTTTCGTTCGGTTACACCATTTTGTTGGAGAATATAGGGAGCACTAACCTCATGTATAATATCATTTTATCACAAAGGACCTCCAGAGTTTTATGACTACATTCACCACCCCTATCAGATCTAAGTTTCTTGATTTTTCTGTTTAATTGAATCTCTATTTCTGCTTTGAATTTCAAAAGCATGCTCTCAGCCTCATCTTTAGACTTAAAAAGATATACTTTAGCGTATTTAGAAAAGTCATCTACAAAAGTAATGTAATACTTCTTTCCACCTTTACTAATAGTATTCTTGAAATTCACTAAGTCTGAATGTACTAGTTCAAGAAATTTGGTCTTTCTACTAGTAACAGATTTAAAATATTTCTTGGCATGTTTTGCCTCTACACATAGAGGACACTTAGAAAAATTATCAGATTTTACTGTAGGAGTTAATTCCATTTTCCTAAATATTTTAATAAAATTAATATTAAATGACCTAGTCTACCATGCCACAAATTAACAGGCTCAACAATATAAGCAAAATTAGAAATACTTGCATAATTAATAATCTCTTGAACAATATTTAGTAAACATAAGCCCCCACTAAGATATCACTTCCCAACAAAGTCTCCTCTACAAAAAATAATTATTTTATCATCTCTAAAAATAATTTTAAGGCCAACTTGGTTGAGAAGTGCTCCAGAAACTAAGTTTCTACGGAGGGAGAGAACGTACAAAACATTGTTCAAGGCTAAAGTTTTTCCAGAAGTAATTTAAGTAAAAAAATTTCTTTGCCCATAATTCGAGCAGTAGTGGAGTTACCCATGTAAACACACTTGCCGCCAACGGACTCCTCAAATTCATGGAACAACTCTTTATTGGCGCAAAAATGCCTTGAAGCGCCTGTGTCTAGCACCCAATCAATTTTGTTGGCCACCAGGTTTGCCTCAATGACTACAGCAGTAATCACTTCATCACCCTCAACAATATGAGCTTGGACATCATCTTATCCTCCCTACTTTGAGTTATACCCTTGTCTTAGATAGCATTGGGCATCCCTGTGACTAAGTTTTTTTTCAGATAAAATAAGGTCTCGTTGTTTTCTTAATTTGATTCTTTGGCTTGTTGAAGTGATTTTTCTTCTTCACCTATAACTTTTTTGAGATTTTCTTTTGTTTGCCTTTGAACCTATCTTTCACAATAGCACCAGAAGATTTCACAAGGTTAGCTTTAGAAGAATTAAGAGAAAGAGCTTCCATCTTATCTTTGAGATGGTTTGCCTCCTCAGTCCTCATATGACTGATAATTCTTGAAGAGTTAAATTCTTTTTTTTTATGTTTCAATTGATTTATGTAATCACTCCAAGGTGGTGGAAATTTTTCAAGCAGAACATTGGCCTGAAAAATCTCACACATCTTCATGTTCTTGTTGAGAACATCAGCAGTCAAGCTCTCATATTCATAAACTTGTTCCATGATTGGTTTATTGTCAACCATATGAAACTTAATCTACTGATCCACAAAATATTTTTTCTATTCTGCTTCATCAGCACCATATTTCTTCTCTAAACTATCCCATATTTCCTTAGAAGATCTATAAGTAACAAATAAATCAAACAAAGGATTTGTCATATGGTTCAATAAATGTCTTTTAACAGTTCTGTTATCTTTTTCAAACTTCTTTTTAGCAGCATCATCAACAACCACAGTGCTACAACTAGTAATAGTGCTAGAACCATTAGTAGGAGGTTCGTTAAGCAAAATATAATCAACTTTTAATTGTTCAAAGAATCAAAAGTTTTTGTGACTATTGTTTAAAATTATTTTCGTCAAATTCCTCAAGCTTTGACAATAAGAAAAAGTTCTATCCAAAGAAATAGCTATTTATCAATATTGTATGTAAAAGAAACTACTTTCAAATTATTGAAAAAAAATACTACAATATTGATATAGAACTGACATTAAAATAGTAAGAGAATTATCACAAATACTATATCGTGGAAAGCCGCTATCTTAAAAGCAATTTTGTCCCGATTCTGGTGTAAATCATTGTAGTCGGTCTCTCTTCAAGGTTTCACAGTTACTTCCAAACACGTGCACTCGTGGCTGAAAAAAATATTATTGCAAATACCCTTTTTTTGGTGTGTGTTTTTGTTTACCAAAAAATACCCTTTATATAGGATTTGCAAGAGATGTTATTGCAAATAGAGGAGTGAATTTGAAGAATGGAGAATTGTAAATATTAATGGCATTAAAGAATCATTCACTCAGTTTTTACAGAATTCACATTTGCAAAAGATATGTTCATCTTCTTTGTAACATAGATGTAAATGTTCATCTCATGTATAACATTTATGTTTTTTCTTTTTTATTCTTTGCATTACACAAATGAATAACTGATATAATTAAGATTACAATCTTGACTTATGAAAAAGTCCCAGTAGTTATTCTTGATCATCGAGTTCACAAGTTGAAGACAAAGAAAGTAGCATCCCAAAAGTGTTATGGAAAAATCAAGATGTTGAAAAGTCTACATGAAAAATGGAGAAGATATAAAATCAAAATACCCTCATCTATTCCTTGAATGAGAAGAAAATATGTAAGGTAAAGGTCTTATCCTCATTCTATATTCCATGAACTCATATCCCACTTATGTCATTTATGTTCAATGTACTCATGAATGTCTATGTTATATCTAAATGTCTCATGTGATTTGTGCCTACGATTCCTTTCCTTTAAATCTTGTGTATGTCCATTTATGATAACAATGTTAATGATGATGAACATAAAAATTATAAGTTATGAGAGAAGTCCTTCTTCGATGTAATGAAATCCAAGAGGATCCACATCTATATTTACTATATTGTCCCTTATGATTATGCATATTGCGATATCCGGTGATGTTTTGTGTATGTTTTTTGTTAGGTGATAGTTGTTTCAAAAAATTTGGATGGTCCTACTTATAAGGAAACTCTACCAAAAAATTTAGAAAATTCTAGAATTAGTTTTACTTCTAACCATGAACGTCATTCGAGGATGAATGATCTCATGGGGGTATATTGTAACATCTCAAACCTTCGGGATAAGGTTTGATTCGTTGAATATGAGTTGCCCTCCCAAACCATGAGAATAGAAACATACTTATGAGCTAAGGTAGTTTTGATGTGTTGAGTTGTTACAAAAGAATTGAGTTGATTAGCAATTGGAAGAACCAAAATTGAAGGATTCGAGTTGAAAATTGACACAAGGTACGGTCGTACAATGGACATAGAAATCGTACATGGCATCTATGTACGTATAAAACTTTAATGATCTTGGGTTTTACGGTGAGAAGTACGATTGTAATCATCATATAAAAATCGTACATGAAGTGTGGATGAATTCACCTACTATCAAATGACTATTTAGGACTTGGTGTTCATGTATGGCTAACTTACTGGTCGTAAGTACTACTTTTACGGATACTCCCCTCCCCCCCACATATACAGAGAGTCGTCTTCTCCACCACCATATCCCCAAACTTTCTCAATCTCTTTTTTTAAAAAAAAAAAACTCATTTCAAGTTTTTTTTCAAATTATTTCTAACAATAATTTAAAAATTAAAGAAAATAGCTGATAAAAAATTGAAGATTGTAGATTTTAATCACTATTTTTCTTCAAATTTTTTTATCCAAAACTGATTTTTTATTTGTTGTTGTGATAAAAATTTAAAAAAAAAAAATTGCCCACCAATCTGATTTCACTTCTTATTTTCTCCCAACTACTCAAATTTTGCCATTTTTTTTCTTCAAATTCATGTCATTTTTTTCCTCAAACTAAAGAAAACTGAGTCGAGGAGGAAGAAGGGGTTTATGTTTGGGGAAATCTCTGCAGCTGGAATTTGCTCCTTCGGCCATGACATCATCGGATGTATTTTACCATTGAAGGAGCTTAAGCTTGAAAAAATAGTGGCTAAGAAATGGGGAAGAAGAAAGAAAAGTAAAATAAAAATGGGCTAAAATAAGTTTTTTACGCGCTATTAATGAGTGTATTACACTCACTTTACATGTCAGCGAAAAGTGTCAAAATGACATAGTGAAACCCTACGTGAGGTATTTAAAATAAGGCTCAGTTGATGTGTCTAAGTGAAAGTTGGTGCCAACTTTAGGGGGTTCATAATGGATTCCACCTATATATATTGATTTGCTAAGTGCATCCATTATCATTTGTATGGTATATGGAATGAAATATTTAGTTGACATATCAACATGTGCAAACGAGTTCAAATTCAAAAGACATAGTTAAGGCACAATTTATGATACATAAGAAAATTAACAAGGCAAAATCTATGAGAATATAATGTAACATGGTTGACAAGTTTTCCATTTCATGGTTACATTGCAAGAAATGTAAACAACATGACATGAAAGTCAATTTATCATGTTCTTTCACTTTTCAACAATAACTTTTGAACTAAAAGACAATTAAATGAAGTCATTGGAGATTGGTGCTTCTTGTCTTTTGATAACTGTCAAATTTATATGAAAGTAGTCACTTTTTGAACGTTCAAAGATATTTTTTTGTTAGTATGAATATCAATGCGATGTATTTAGGTTTTTCTAAAAAACTTAAAGGGATGTTTGAGTTAAAGCCTTCTTAAAATGGTCACTAGTACATACCATAGAGTAGAATTTTTCAAGATTTCTCATTACTTAGGGCCCGTTTGGACATGAAATTTTTTCACTTTTTTCTGAAGTTGAGTTTGGCCATAAAATTTTGAAAAAAAAAATCTGCTTTTACTTTTTCATTTTTTTCAAGAATTTTCAAAAATTTCCAAAACAACAAAAACTATTTTTACTTTTTTCCCTCCATTATCCACAAAAATTCAAAAATAACTCTAATTTATTTCATGGTCAAACACAATTCCAATTTTCAAATATCATTTTTCACTTTGAAAATAAAAATTACTTTTTTCTATTTTCACAATGAAACGTGACCAAAGACCTACATAAATTCGACAGAATCTATCTATGTGCCACATCCAAATAAAATCTTGTGTTATTATCTATTCTAATATGTTGAAACTTTAAAGGCTTTTGCCCACACTCCATTGATTAGTGACTTAACTCCTCATTGATTTTTTTCTAGCTAAAACTCATTTGTCGCTCACAAGTTTCTCCATTAAGATAAGATTTTTCATTCTCTTAGTTAAGCAAAACATCAGGGGTTTTTTTTAGTTAAAATTTTGTTGATCTTTAGACCATTTTATTGATGAATAAGAAAGCAAAAGGCCAAAGGCCAAGTCTAAAAAAGAGGCCCAAAATCGAACCCGCCCCAAAAAAGGAAAATAAAAATTCCTAATATATACAACTGCCTGGCATTTGTTGAAGAGTACTCGGTACTCTTTCATCTGAAGCGTCTCCTCTGTCTAAGCATGTTGCCGGAGTATTGTCGGAGGAACTCCAAATTGGTGTGGTTGATTCTTTAGGTGATATTTAAGCTCGAGCCATGGATTTTCTGGTGGGGGGTCTATCGTCTTCACTTGCACCTGGTGAGCTTCTGACCTCTCTTTTCTTTGGTATATGCATCTGGTTTTCTGACTCCTTTGTCTTCTTCTCAGGTGGTCGGGGTTTAATCCTAAGGGGCCGAATAAGAATCGATGAGCTCAGGTCTGAAATCCCTGGTAAGAAAACCCCTTTTCTCTTACTGTTGTCTTCTTTCCCCTTTCGAATCTGACGCTTTGTTTCCTTCTTCAGATGTTGGTGACTTGGTGGCAAGCTCTCATTTTGGCTTCCAGCTGAGTGCATCTGGCTAAGCAACACCCTAACCCTCTCTTCTGGTGAAGTATTTTGATAGCTAGAGCTCATCCTAGCTAGTTGATTCACAGCTATAATGACCTTAAAAGGCATACTCTAGTGAACTTGTGGTTGTGATGTTTTCTTCCATGGCTTAGATAGGATATGTAAATATTCATGCTTGTCATATTTTTAATATTTTTGTTGGACTTGCTAGAATCTTGCTTCTTCTGCTTCATGATTTGTTGCTTGCTTGATGATTTGCTGTCTTCTTATTCTCAAATTTGGGACCTGGGATTTGTCCAAATTTATTAGTCTTCTTGTACTGCTTGGTAGCTCATGGAAGCTGTAGAATTTCTGTTTTTGTTGTGCTTCTATAGCTTCATTTGCTAGTGAGTCTGCCACACTATTGCCTTCTCTATAGATGTGAGTCACTTGTGACTTTAGCTCTTGTAGTCTTCTTCTGATATCCTCAATCCTATCCATTATCTCCTATGGGACTTTCCACTCTCTCCAGATCATCTTTTTGATATGTAGTAAGTCAGTTTCTATTGTGACCTCTATCATAGCATTCTCCGAGCAGAACTCTAAGGCCCCATAGATTGCTAGTGATTCTGCTTTTGTATTTGTAGCCAATCCTATGCCTTTGGCTCTAGCATATACCAGGTCTCCCCTGTGATCTTTTATGCAGAAACCATATGAACCTATGCATGGGTTGCCTCTACATGCCCCATCAGTGTTGCACTTGAGTTTATTTGGATCAGGTGGTTTCCAGATGACACTGTGATAATATAAATTTGACATGTAGTTCTTGATTCTACTGATTATGGTTCCTTTTCCTCCAATTTTATTCACGGGTACCTCACTTTCATCAGTTTCCTTATCATGTCCTGAACCTGCACCACCATTCCTGTGTAGGTTGTGTTTCTACCATGCTTTAGACTACTTTTCCTTTTCCAAAGTGTCCATAGAATGATAGCTGACATAAATCTGTAGATTAGTTATAGCTTAGGTGAGGCCTCATGTTTCCACCAAGCTATTATAATCTGTTGAAGGTGCATGCCATCTATGTTTATTCCTGCAAAAATAACAAACTGCCTCCGTTGCCTAGTGGCTATGGGGGCTGTTAGAAAAATGTGTTGCATAGTTTCCTCCTCCTTATTATCACAGCACCAACATCTAGATATAATGTGTATCTTCATCCTCTTAAAATTATCATCTGTGGCTACTCTCATTTTCCATAGCCTCCACAGGAAAAAGTTAACTTTAAAAGGCAAGACTTTGCACCATATTTGCTTAAAATATTCCCTGCTTTCCTCCTTCTTCCTCATTATATGCCAGGCTGATTTGACTGTAAAGCTTCTTTGGGTGTTACCCATTCACCATGGTACATCATTTCCTTGCTCATATATTAGAGGATTTATACACCTAATTATGTGATATGTCATTTCTTGTGATACTTTTGTCAGTAACTTAGCTTCATCCCATTCCCCTGCTGCTGTGAGAGAGTTCACCTTTATTTCCTCCTCAATGAATGTCTCCTCCTCCACATAGTATAGGTCACCTAGTTTTATCCAGTTATCAAACCAGAAGCTAGAGTTCCCTGCCTTAGTTTGCCACCAGATATTGTGTTCTACCTCCTCCCTAACATCAAGTTATTTCTTCACATTTGAAAATAATTGGGGGTGGGGGTGGGGGTGGGGGTGGGGGTGGAGAATAAAAAAAAATTAAAAAAAAATTAGTGATAAGTGAGGTGGAGGTTGGGGTGGGGGTGGGTGGCGGGGGTGGTGGGAATTGGGAGAGAGTTGATGATAAGGAGAGAAAGAAATAAAAATAAAAAAGAAAGAGTAATTTTTTGGCTTCTCACTCTCCCAAAGAGAGTGGATATACTCTTTCTGCCACATCAGCACAAAAGAAGCACAAAAATACACAAAAAATGAGTTTGGGGGGGGGGGGGGAGGGTAATAGGACCTATTTAAAGTTTAAGTGTGTCTTAGGATTTCAGTCATAGTTTAGGATGGTACTTATGCCTTATCTCAAAATAAAAACTATTTTTTTCCTATTTTCACAATAAAACATGACCAATGGCTACTTAAATTAGACAGAATCTATCCATGTGTCACATCCAAATAAAATCTCATGTTCTTTATCTATTCTAATATTTGAAACTTTAAAGGCTTTTGCTCACACTCCATTGACTAGTGACTTAGGGTGTGTTCGGTATGAAGAAAAATATTTTTCGGAAAATGTTTTCCTATTTTCTCATGTTCGTTTGGCTAAAAAAATTCGGAAAATATTTTCCCTAGGAAAACAAGCTCCTTCAAAATAAGGAAAATGACTTCCTTAATCAAAGTAGAAAAAACAAGTTGAAATATTCATATCACTCTCAAAATCACCCATTCAAAAAAAATAAAAAAATCTTACCCATCCCTTACCCTGACTCCACCTCCTACCCCCACCCCCTACCCTGACTCCACCTCCCTACCCCCACCCCTTACCAGCCCCCTTCTCCCCCCACCCCTACCAGCCCCCATCCCCTCCACCCCCACCCCAAAAAAAATAATATATTTTTTAATTTGTTTCTTTTAAAAAAATTCAAAACTTTTTCTTACCCCACCCCTACCCCCTACCACCACCCCACCTACCCACTCCCCCCCCCCAAAAAAAATTAATTTTTTTAATTTTATTTAAAAAAAAAACAAATTCAAAACTTTTTTCTTACCCACCCCCACCCCCTACCCGACCCCTACCCCCTCCCCGGAAAAAAATTAAAATTCTTTTTAATTTGTTTTCAAAAAAAAAAATTCTTACCCCCCCCCCCCCCGCACCCCTCCCTCAAAAAAATAATTTTTTTTAAATTAATTTTTTTTAAAAAAATCAAAACTTTTTTCTTGTCCTCCTCCCTACCTCCTACCCCGAACCCCCTACCACCCCCCACCTCCAACCACCCACCCCCTCCCAAAAAAAGGGGAAATTATTTTTTAAAATATTTTAAATTTTTTTGCTTACCCTACTCTCCTTACCCTATTCGTTCTCATTATTTTGTGTTAAATATATACAAATATTTTTAGAAAAAAAAATTCTACTTGCGTACCAAACACCAGAAAATAAGTAAGAAACAAATATTTTCCTCCATACCGAACACATCCTTAACTTCTCATTGATTTTTTCCAGCTAAAACTCATTTGCGCTCACAAGTTTTTTTTAATCCTCAGTTAAGGTTCAAATCAAATTAGGAACAATAGAAAAACACCAGGTTGTTTCTTCACATTTGAAAACATAAATAGGTGATTTGGATATGATTTTATAGTTAAGTCTTCTAATTCGATTAGTTAGGGTCTAAGAGTTATTAAAAATAATTGAGAAATGATCAAAAAGTTTGTTTATTACTAGCGATTTTTTTTTGGTTTTACGAGAGTTTAAATAAAGGAAAAATAGTTCAAAACACACATAAACTATGACAGAAATTGTTGTTACACACTCTAATTTTGTGGGAATCCTATGACCCCCAGAACTATTTTATAGCATAATATTGAGGTTATTAGTAGCATAGCTGGACGTGTAAGTGAACACGCGAATAAGCAACTACTTCGAAACAGTAGATTGAAAGTTAAAATCAAAGACAATTGGAATAATTTGTGTTATTTGGTCAATCATAATGAATATAAAGTTAAAGAGTTTTAGGAAAAATCTAGGGTTTAATGAAAGATAAATTAACATTAATAAGAATCGATCCCTTATTTTGATAGCGCGTGTAAGCATTCACTTTAGTCTGAGTGATTTAGTAGTCCATCTAAGATTATAATACCCTCAATATTACAGTATAAAATAGTTCAGGGAGGTCATAGGACCCCTGTAAAGTTAGAGTGTGTAACAACAATTTCTACTATATTTTATATGTGTTTTGAGTCATTTTCCCTTAAATAAATATGTCTTATACTTCTCTTTTATTATCAATGTTATATTTTTATCTTTAACTAAGCTCGTGATGACTTAATTTACTTGATCTATTTTAAGTCGTATGAAATTTCTTGTTATTATTTATTTATTTTTTAAAAAAACTCACCAACGTATGAAGTTTCATATTTGAGTTTTTAGGCGTAACGATGAAGACTTTATTTAACTTAGATTAATGTAAACTAGAGACAAACTTATATTAGAACACTTGGATGCATTTGTACTCTTAGGGGTCGTTTGGTGTGAGGGATAAAAATAAATAGTCCTGGGATAAAAAAAAATAGTCCAGGGATAAAATTCTGGTGTCTTGTTTGATTGTCAAGTTTGGAATAACTTATCTTACTATTTATACCATAGTGATGAGATAAGTTATCCCATATACATAGTGGGATAACTTATCCCAGAATAGTTAATCTCGAGATAATTAATCTTGGGATAACTTGTTCCCAACTAAACGACCCTTTAGGGGTTATTTGGGGTGAGGTATATGGTATAATAGTCTCGGGATAAAATGCAGGATTATTTTATCTTGTGTTTGGTTGGAGGTATTAGTAAGTCCCGAGGATTATTTATCCCATTATTTATACCATAGTGATGAAATAAGTTATCCCATATACATGATGATATAACTAATCTCGGGATAGCTAATCCCGGGATTAATAACAATGAAGACTTTATTTATGTTTGGATTAACTTTTTTTAAGTGACTTATAAGCTAAAAGCTAAAATTCAAAAGTTAAAAGTTAAAAGTCAAAAGTTGATAGCAATCAACTTTTGGCTTTAACTTTTTTTTTTTTGTACTTATAAGCCTAAATAAAGTAAAATGCTTTAAAACACTTTTTGTCTTTGTTAAATACTTCCAAAAATAAAAAAAGTGTTTAAAAGTCAAAAACACATGAAATAAGTCAATCCAAACGCCCTCCAAACTAAAGGCAAACTTATATTAGAACACTTGGAAGCATTTGTACTCTTATTTGTTTCTTGAGATGGATTACATGTGTCCTAATTGGAAAACTTAGAAGGACTGTTAATGCCTTGTCTTAGATATTAGGGACCATTCTGAGTGAAATTCCAAAAATAAGAGGCTAATTTTGTCGACTTCTTTTGGGCATTGATCTATTTTTCCAGTAGTGTACTAATTGTGAGCTACTATATCGTTTCTTCCTCTTCAAGCCAATTCAATTATCCTCACATCCTTTCTTCAATTTACTTCCTAGGGTTTTGCCAGTTTGATCCATTTTCGTGAAATAACCTAAGATGGAAAATGCTTCGCTCGATGTTGACCAGCCCCACGCCATGGGCACCACCATCATAGGCGTCACCTACAATGGTGGCGTTGTACTTGGCGCCGATTCTCGCACCAGCACTGGTAACTCCTTGATACTTTTGCAGGGATAAAGGTTGATTGATTTTTTCAGATTTTTTCATTCATTTGTTTGTTAATTTGTTTTTTTCAGGAATGTATGTGGCGAATAGGGCTTCTGATAAGATCACTCAGCTGACTGATAATGTCTACGTTTGCCGCTCTGGATCAGTATGATGCTTCCCCCACATTTCCGTGTGCATTTATATTCACCTATATTCGATTATCGCACTAGTTTTTTGTTGTTATTGTTTCCTTATTAATTGCTATGTTTTCTTCACTGTCGTCTCGAGATGAGGGTCTTTTGGAAACAACCTCTCTATCTCTACGAGGTAGTGGTAAGGTCTGCATACACTCTACCCTCCCCAGACACCATTTGTGGGATTTCACTGGGTATGTTGTTGTTGTTGTTAGAACTAGCATTTTATATTGGGGATTTCTCTAAAAGCCATATTGATCTCTTATTATTTGGTTTGAATTTGAAAATCAGCATGATGAAATTATAAAGTTTACAAAGTTTGGGCTTTGTGGTAAAGGGATAAATTTGGCACTAATGTCAGGGAACCTCGTTAAATAACAGTTAGAAGGCATTCTTATCAAATAGCACATGGTAATATGTAATTTGTTTATCATGTAATCATATACTTTAATTAGAATAAGCAGGATAGAGCGGATTCACATAGTTATGTTTTATGCCACTGTACATTTGGACGGTCTATGAGTTAATGTGTAATCATGTTTGGTCTGTGGCTCCTTTTGTTAATTCCGGTGAACCACATTTTGATATTTTCCTTATCCATTTAAAAAGGATCTACTAACAAGGAGAACAGATTTGAATATTTTGACAATCTACAAGGATGACTTCATGTTGCTCTGTCCCAAGTCTCATCTCTCTTGGTGGGATGAGGCATATGGAGTGGGGGGGGGGGGGATATAAATGTGGTTTTTTTAAAAAAGTTGAATGTAACTTGCATCTAAGGGAGCTTTTATGTTGATTTCCACTGTTTTTTAGTATAAGATCAATGCCGCAAGGGAGTCATCGTTTGTTTCTGTGCTTAAGTTTTTTCTGATTGTTGGAATTCAGTCTATGATTGTGAAGCTGGTTTGATGGAAGAATCTAGCATGTGAATACTGTGCCACAAGATCTTACATTGAAAAAATATTGAACTTTAAGAAGTGAGACCAAATCTTGCACTAAGGCTTCATTGGCAGCTCTAGCTTTTTCTAAGGGATGGGGAAGAGCCGGGGGAGGGGGGGGGGAGTAAGTCAAGTAATTTTCATTATAAATACACTGATAAAAAAAGCAGTTGTGAACAGGGTTAGTGACTCAACCACCTCATTTGACAAGTCATCCAATCTATGAAATACAAGTGTGAAACTGTGAATCCTCCCTTTACACCAACAGTACAAATGAAACAAAAAGTATCTAATACTTTTAACATTTTTTTTAGTATTATACAATAATCTCATATTTTCCAATCCAAATAAGCCAAAAGAGACACAATAATGATGACCTCCAGGCTACCGTCCACTCTTTGGCTGTCTTTTCTAGTCTCCAACTTGAATTGCTTCATCCACAGTCTCAGTGAAGCCCATGAAATGTTGGACTTAGCAAAACCACAGTCCATATCTGTGAGGTAAAGCTATAAAACAACCTGAGATAGTTCTGTCATCCCTGTAATTCTTGCATATCCAATTCATAATAATTTACCTCTTTTCCTAAAATTTTCGGCCATTAAAAAATGAATCTCGTCCTGCCACCAATTGATAAAAGTCACTTTTTTCTTGGTAGCTTGTTACCTTCTTCTTCTGCCTCTTTCAAGTAGCTCCACGTAAAAAAAATTACCAAGAGTATTGCCTTAACCCCCTTCATATCATCTTTTCATTCCCCTTTTCCCCTATTAAGTGGATTTTGAGACGGCAATCCTCAACCTCGTTCCATTCCCAGTCTTAAATAATCCACCGTCCTATCCTCTTTATCATTATCTATCATCAGTAGCTAAGTCCGCATAAGCTTTTGACCTGCAATTCATTTCTAACTCTCTATGACACTAAGCATTGAGCGATTTTATGTCCATTGTATTGGCCACACCTAGAAGTGTCGTTGGTGCTCTAATTGGCACACCTCGCATCTGCATACTCTAATGAATCAAGCATAAGACTATATGCCCACCTATGGACCAAAGTTTCTAATCATTTGTCCACGATTACCATTTTGGTTGACATAGAACTCCATTACCAACGATATTAGCTTCCATGTGCATAATTACACGTGAACTAAAACCTGTTGTATGAACTTGATGGTCTAGAGAAAAATTTGGACAGTCATAAGGTACTGAGAAGTAAAAGTTCCTTGATGGTCTAGAGAAAAATTTGGACAGTCATAAGGTACTGAGAAGTAAAAGTTCCTTGATGGTTGAAAATAAATCCTTGAAAGTTGAAAGTTCTTTACGACTTATATATAACACTTGCTTTTGCAGGCAGCAGATTCACAAATTATTTCAGACTATGTTCGCTACTTCCTACACCAACACACGTAAGCTTCTTCCCTCGATTAGAATCTGTATTCCATCTTTTAATTATTCAAGTGCTTAATCGTGGATCCCACCTTTTACATTTGCGATCCCCCTCCGCTGAATTTTTTCTTTTATGGTATCTGCCTTGTTCTTTTCTTTTGGCCTGGTCATAAGCTGCAATAATAACTGTTAGCTTCTTCATAGCTATCTTCTTTATTGTAAAACTGGTTCTCTTTTTTTGTGTATATTTCTTTGATGTTTGAAATTTTGAATCCACATCCTCTATAACTAGGGCCATGAATTGGCTCTGTTGTTTGTATATCTACTTTTGGCAGGAGGTAAATTTATAGTGTAGCAGCATTGCTTGCCACTTAGTATGCGAAGTTATTTTTAGGAACTTCTGATCTTGAGACTTCTTGTAAATGCAGGATACAGCTAGGCCAGCCAGCTACTGTCAAGGTTGCTGCGAACCTTGCAAGGTTATTATCCTACAACAACAAGGTTTGCTCTATAACCATTATACTCTTAGTTTGTACCATTAATATAAATTGTTATTAGCCGTTTGTCACTCGATTTTGCCTCTTTTACTTGTAATGTAAATATCTTTGCAGGATTGCTTGAAAATTGTAATCTCTTTAATTCCTCTTTAATGCAAATAGATCAGGGTTGTGTTCTCACGAGTCTCGACAAATAGAGATAGCTGGTAATTGTGTTCAAGTAATTTTGTGCCATATTTTTTGTGCACCTTCGATGGTCCAATAAAATATGATGTCAGCCTGTCACGGACTCACTGTCTAGTAGGACATTTCCCTTTATTACCGGCAATCTCTTACCCATCTGATAGTAGTAAAAATCTGAGTGGTCTTAGCTGCACTTTTTGTAAGATCAATATAACCCTGACAATTAATAATGATTTTCATATTGAACAGTGATCATGTTTAAACAGAGAATGGAAAGTTTTAGAAGCTAAATTCATGCATGTCTTACTCAGGAAAATCATGGTAAATTTTGAGCTGATCTCATTATATATGTTTTCTCCAGACCTGTAACAGCACTTTTCATTTTGTGTTTTCTTTGATGAACTTAAATTGTTTAGTCATTATGAATTATTTCCTGGTAATTATGTGACTAATATTTACAGAGATGTATGCGGATTTACCCCACATGCATTTCTTTTTTCCCCTCCCCTGGTGCTAAATGAACTAGTGCATAAATATCCAGCCTCTCTACCCCACAAAGGTAGGCGTAAGGTTTGTGTACATCTCACCCTCCCCAGACCCCACTTGTGGACTATAATGGGTATGTTGTTGTTGAACTAGTGCATAAATACCCATTTGGTATTTAAATTAATTAGCCCAAAAGGTTTAAAATAGCTTTTACAACTCTTGTTCACAAGTTTACTCTTGCTACTATGCTGTTATTATGTAAATAGCTTTATGGAATTTTGGGTGAACTTGTCTTCTGTGCACTCTGTTTTCATGTGCTGTTCTATGGATCCACCAAGTGTATTCCAGAATATTTAGCTGTCAGTAAAAAAATGAATCATTTTAAAAAGTACATCATACATAATATTGTTTGATAACGATGGTGTCTGGCCAGCTCGCATGCACCTTGTCTACTCGATCAGGAACCTGCTATCTCCAACCAACACATGTACCAGGTAACTTTGCCCACTGAGGCAGATGGGAGGAAATCACCTAGTGTTTTTTTTTGTCTTAATTGGGATTTGAACCTGGTCTCCAAGGTTTACACCCACTTCATTGACCACTGGCCACATGCATCATAAATAATATACGACCTTGGTTAATTTATGATGTACCTTTTATATTTATTTGATTCATTGCTCTCTGTATGTCCAGGATAGGCTTCAAACAGGACTAATTGTTGGTGGTTGGGATAAATATGAAGGAGGCAAGATATATGGAATCCCTCTTGGAGGCACAGTCTTGGAGCAGCCTTTTGCTATTGGAGGTTTGCTCTTAATCTGTTCTTCTTCTTAGTTATCTCGTGCATGCTTACTTCCAGAAACACCTGGCTATTGAAGGTTCTTTTCAGTTCACTGAAAATTTGTCCCCTTTTCTTGTAACTACTTAAGCATCAGATAGCCCCATTCGGGGAAAAATAATTGATTTCTCCAAGACTCCGTTAATACAAAGACCTGAAAACTGGAAAGCACAGCGAGACCCGACAGAAGTTAGAAGATGGAAATAGAAAGAGACAACTAGATACTCCATAAAGTTAAAATAAACAAATAAAGTGCCTGTTTTGGTTGCTGCATATAAATGGCTAAGGGTGTATGAAGACGCGAAGAAGGGGGGGGGGGTTGTTCCCCACAGGTTTCAATATATCATCATCATAAACTGGTAGTCTGGTTCAGTGAAGCACATGTTTCTCTTTTGAACGAGAGTGCAAAATGCATTTGGCTGTTTCTCTAGATGGCTCTGTTTGTGAAGGATTTTTCTAGAATTCTTTTCGTAGACCCAGAAATATGCTTCACCGCTCGTTTTTTTCTTTTCTGGAATGACTAATGAGAATGGAAACGAATGAAAATGCATAAGAAAGAATTCTTTGGAACTAAATTAAACTAAAATAAAAAAAGCACCAGAACTTGAGATGAACTACAAGGTTCACATATTTGGTTTTTAATAACCTAATAGGTGATGGAATAGGTTATTTGGTTGTATTTGGTTCACATATTCTGTTCATTGACTGTGACTTTCAGGATCTGGCTCTACTTATTTGTATGGTTTCTTTGACCAAGCATGGAAAGAGGGAATGACTCAAGAAGAAGCTGAGGTTAGTTTCATGTAGTTTGTATTTACAACCTGTCTAATTTGTGCGACATTTTTGGACCATCAAGATGCCATCATCTTAACAGCTCTGTGTTTATCTTCATTTGTCATGCTTTACAGTTTATAATACAGATATCTATTGAAAAAGAAATATGTATGTTTTTTCGACATAAAACTTGTTCAGAAGTAGAAAATTTATTATTAATTTGGTGCACAGCTTTCAAACCAATAAAATACTTTTGTTAGTAAAAGGGGCTGGCATAGTGTGGTTCACATTGACACTACAACCAACCACCATGGTCATTGAATAAGATCTTGAACTTGCATCTTGCCTATGGGCTCTGTTATTTAATAAGGTAATAGTTTTCTGAAATTCTCCTCGATGGGATAGCTTTTCGACTAGGCATAATAGACTCTTCTTTGTGGACATGTTGATGCTCTGATTAATCATCTGTATTGGTGTTGCCTCACTATTCCCTAATCTGCTTTAATGATAGTTCTGAAGATTTATGTTTGTTTCACCTTTTCTGCAGAAACTGGTGGTCACTGCAGTGTCTCTTGCCATTGCACGAGATGGTGCTAGCGGCGGAGTTGTTCGGACTGTAACTGTGAGTTAATTAATCTGCTTTATGCTTGTTCAAGTGCCATAATATGATTTCCTGAAATTTTATTTGCTTACTGAGGCTCTAATAGCAATTTATTCAGGTTAAAATAGACAGTCTTAGCTTATAAGTAATAGAATAAAAAACTTGTCTCCCCACCTATTCCTTTTGACAAACCAAAGGAACCCTTCATATACCTGTCGGTATTAGTAGTTGTAGCATCAACTCCATGAAACACATGATGATATTCAGACTTCAGAGCCATATTGCAGGTCCCAATTAACCTACATGTTTAACACATTTCAACTGTGTCCAAGAGCCCTTCATTATGCTTATATCTAGGTAGGTGTAAGTTTGGAGTTTGAACCAATTCTCAATTCTAAGACTAGTGTTTATTTTGTTATGTTGTGAACACGAATTACTTCCTCTCTAGGTTTTTAAGAATTTTCTCTTTTATACGTGCAATTTGTGTGCTGTATTGCTCATTTGAAACTTCAGCATAATTTCAGCTTTTGTAGGATTGAGAGTCTGATTCTGAGTCTGATCTGACCAATTTTTTACTGCCTTCTGTTTTTGCTTTGGAACACTTTTTTTAAATAACGGTGGTGTCCTAGATTTGCATTAGAACACTTTAAGCAAGATCCTCATCTTATTGAAAGAGGGATCTCATGTTTTCAGTTGTCTCATTATATAAGCATGTGTTTTTGAACAATTTTGATAATCAGATTAACAAAGATGGAGCTACAAGAAACTTCTATCCAGGCGATTCCCTTCAACTTTGGCATGAAGAAGTAGAGCCTGTGAACTCCCTGCTGGATGTTGTGTCTGCATCTAGTCCTGATCCAATGGTCAGTTGAAACTGGATTGTGTATGCAACCTATTAACATGTTTGAGGCTGTGGAATTTTGTTAGCCGCTGCTCTGGATCATCGTTTTTTCCCCTTCCCTTTGTCCTGCTGCACTAACATGTTGTGGATCTTGTATGTCCATTCTTTTTATGGTACCCTGCAAATAGCTAAACAGAGTTTCTGGTCCTGTAATTTCCTATTTGCTCCTAACATAGTTATCTGGTCCACATTATGTTTCAATACTAGGTAAGGATTAAGGTGGAAACTCTCAAATTGCTAATCAGCATTAAGTTGTTCTAAAAGTAAAACCAGAGAGAGATGCGGTGGATCCCCCCTGATATTAAGTAAAATGGATTACGTGCTGAGTGAAAGAAAGGCCACCAGCCCAATTGAAAAGGAAAAGTTGAAGCATCTGCTGATTTCATTAGCTCAAGACTAACATGAATTTCGTCAATATAGTCTAATTACCCTTACATAACACACGATTAATTACCCATAAAAAAACGAAGAAATATGTTGATAGCAAATAGGAGTAACAAAATTAGTTCATGAAACCTTAATTGTCCAACCTGCCCAAGTTGGGTGTGGCTTAATGATTTGTCAATTTATTAATTTAGCTCATTTTAATTCAGCCCATCTAACAAGTTGGGAAAGTGACCCATCAGAAATTTTGTTAAAATATTTTTTGTTTTCTTGGGAAAGTTTTATTGGTATTGTTTGGTAATTAAATAAAGGAAAAATTACATAACACACCAACATTAGAGGCCTAATTATGCTCCATGCCTATAGTTTAAATCAATTACGCTCCTTGCCAATTAGTCAAAACTATTGGTATACAACCTCTCCTTCTCCCATCTTCCCTCTCGCCACTCTCCTCTCTCTCTCCCAATCTCGCTGGCCATTCTCCTCCCTCTCTCCCCAATCTCGCTCCCCTCACTCCCATCTCCCTCTCTCTCGCTGCCTCTCTTCCGCCCTCCATCTCTTTCTTTCCTTTTCTCTAAAAAGGGGACTTTTTTCAACAAAATTCTCAAATGAGACATTTGTATATAACATATATGTATAACACAAAGAGGAGAAAAAGAGATTGTATTCGTTGATACGAATTGTATTTTCTATTTATTGATACGAATTGCATTTGTATTCGTTGATACAATTGAATACAAATTGTATTTCGTTGATATGAATTGTATTTGTATATATATGACAGGTTATATCACCGAATACAATTTATATCAACGAATATAACTGATATATTTGTATTTGTATATGACAAACTCAAGCAAATACAAATAAGAAATTTGTATTTGTAAGTCATAGAAAAATTATATTTCGTTGATATGAATTGTATTTGTATATATATGACAAGTTATATCACTGAATACAATTTATATAAAACGAATACAACTGATATATTTGTATTTGTATATGACAAAGTCAAGCAAATACAAATAAAAAATTTGTATTTGTAAGTCATAGAAATAAGCAAATACATATTACTGTCTGTATTCAAAATACAAATATATTTTGTATTTGGTGATAGACACAATTGGTTGTATCAATATGTATCATGTGCTTTTTCTCATACATAAATACAATTGGCTCAAATAAATACAATTTATATCAACGAATACAAATGTATAACAGTGAATAGATACACTCAAATACATAATACAAATGTATAACAAAGAACAAATACAAAATACAAAAAGGTGAAGAGACACAAAGAGAGAGATAACAATACAAAATACAAAGAGGGAAGAAAAAGTGAAAGAGAAAGTGATAGAGACAGAGAACGAGAGAGAGAAAAGAGAAAGAGGGAGAGAGAGGCGAGAAAGAGAGAAAGACGGAGAGAAACAGAAAGAGAGAGGGGAGGCGTGTGAAAACAGAAAGAGAGATGGAGGGAGAGGCGACACCTTTTTTATTTTTATTTTTTGCTTGACATTTAAATAGTTGGTATGAATTGTAATTAGTAAAGTGTTGGTATAAAAACCCTATTAATTTCAATTGGGCCGGTATTTTTGAAATTTGCTCTTAAATAAATTATAGGAAACAAACAAATAAACTGAAACTTGGTAAGAGTTGAGAGATTGGGTTATAATCCTTTATTGTTTAGCTCAATTCATGTCGACCCAAACAAATAATCCGCTTATTTATTAACTAAATTTAGTTTGATCCATTCAAATTTAATTTTACCCGCCATATGACACACCTAATAACAAACGTAGACTTGGTCTTCCGATCACACATCAGACTTGGTCTTCTGATTACACATGAATCATGATCCGTTTAGAAGCAGGCAAAGAAAGGCATACACATACATTTCTCTCTCTTTTTTTTTTATAAGCGTAATGTTTAGGTCCATTTACGTGTATACTATTTTTGCGGACCTGATACCTCTCATCAATTTAGATACTTGGTAATTCTATGATTTCTATCTATCAAGACTTGAACAGATCAAAAAAAAAGTTGCATAATATTTTTGTTTATGCTAAAAATTTATTATTTTCAACGCACTTTATTAACCACTAAGACATACCATCCGGTAGCATATATATGACATTTGTCAAGCTAAGAAAATACTACTTAATTGGGTTAAGGCCTCATTTGGAACCACTTTTGTAGATGTCCAGTAATACACACACCTATATATGGCAGTTCTAAATCATCCCAAAATGATTTCCCTCTAGGCAAAATTTGTCTTTATCAAAAAGTTAAGGTCATATGTAGTAATACTACGTTATGTCACTCAGAATTTTATGTAACATCTTTATACCCCCTTTTTTTTTTGTCTTCAGCTGTTATTTTTGTATATTGCTACCATTTACCAAGCAGGTAATGAATAACAATCTCAAACTTTCCTCTCTTCATTTTGGGAGAAGGCAGGATGGTAAAATTAGCTCATAAAAATATATTAAGTAATTTGTCTAATTTAGTAACAATTAAATCCAGTTAAAAGTTGGGCTAATATTGAGGTTAAATTAACTCATGAAAAATCTTGTTAATTATTTTTTAACAAATACATTTTTGTTTGATATGTTATATATAGTCATAGAAGAGATTTTATTAAATACTTAAATAAATTATAAGAACACAAATAAAGAAATTATGATTTAGTCAGAGTTGCATGAATATTCAATGGTCATGACCCATTTCTTAACCTATTTCAACCCAAATAACTTTTAAGAGGGTCAATAAACCATTTATTTATTTACTTAATTCTATTTTGATCCATTCAAATTCAGCCAAACTCAAAGGTTAATATGGCCAGGCAAGATGGAATATGTAGCACTAAACTTTATGTTGTTAATAAAGATGTGCATTATTAGTATTTTGATGATAGAAAAGTGAAGCATGCGAGGAATTCCACGCGTAATAATTTAGTTAGATGAATAATTTAAGGAAAGAGTAATAATACCTTGTGAGAAAACTGCATTATTGCTTCTATCATTATTATTGTTATTAGTACTACTTATTACTGAAACTAAAAGCAGGAAAAAGAAATTGCAAAGGATCCTTTCTATTTGAAGCTACAAAATACAATATTCCTCCTAATTGATCTCTTTCTACCTTTTTATTTATTTATTTATTGTACATTAAAAATAAAAAGATTATGCTCATCATGACCTAATCATGCATTTGCCTAGTAATCCAAAAATCAAAACTCTCTCCGTTCTTTTTTACGCGTCACATTTCGCTTTTCGAAAATCAAACTGCATGAATTTTGATCAACATTTTAAGATATATTTTTTCATCATATTAATATGAGAAGGATTACAACTTATAAAATTTTGCATATAATTTTTGAATATCCAAATTTAAAGTTTAAAATATTAAATTATTTTAATTCAATTTAGTTTCGAAAATTAATCAAACTAACTCTCGCAAAGCGAATATAAGGTTTTAAGGTCCACCAGAGGTTATGTTATGGTGGATCGATAGAATTCTTTCCCTTAATTAGAGGTTTCGAAATCTGGATTTATATATATATATATATATAAGGCGACTATCGGATATCAAATGAAAAATCCAAAAAAGTTAGAAAGCTGGTACTGCGTAGTAAAGTCTTTTTTCTGTTTTTTTTTAGTGGGGCGTAGTAAAGATCATAGATCTCATTTTGCTTTCCAATTTTATTTTATTTTTGAAGTTTAATCCATGAGTGAATTATTGCAAATGAGCAGTACTCTTTGCGTGCTTATTTATCTTCGAAAAATACAACTTATAGCCTTTTAGACGACAATATTAGTCTCACAGTTGATGTTTAATTTGTAGTTTTAAAGTTATATAGAGTTGTTCCAAATTTATTTTTATTGACTAGCGGCGGCAGAAAGTTGGCAATATGTTACATTGGCCTTTATCACAAGAAAATAATAAGATTTGTCCTTTCACGAGGAGCAATATGAGAAGGATTGAGGATCGATGGAGATGAGAATTTAGTTTAGTTTGGTGGTACATACAACTAATATCATTGTTTGAGTTTCATTTGGTTAAGTTGATCTTGAAGATAGAAAAATTAGTATTGAAAAACATGAAGTTATAACTCTATTCTTCAAAGCAAATATAATCATATTCTGTCGTGAAACGGTAAAATAAGAAGCTTATATGTTAAAAACTCATGTCATTAGTCAATAAGCATAAATCTAATCCATGTTCATAAATGATAAGGGTGGATTTAAAAAAAACTTTTTAAATGTCCTTCTTAACAAGTTATAGAGTTGATAATTATTGTAATTATTATTATTATTCTATATAAGAAGTGGGACTTTAGCAGCTGAAGCAGCCATATCAGTGATGATATGCCTGCTTCGACGGGTCTCACTACGAAATTTTTTATATCCTTCTCCATTTTAATTTATTTATCTTACATAAAAAGTTTTATAAATCACAATAATTAACAACTCATTATATATTTAAAAATTAAATTAAAATTATTCTAAATCACAATAAAAAAATTACATTAAAAGTATTATAAATCACAATAATGTACAACTTAAAATATTATTATATGAATTTCATTGATTGAAATAAAATAATGTATACATAGCTAAATTAGGCATATCTTAGAATTTCGGTTCAACAACTTAAAATATTAATCTTATATGAATTTCATATATTTAAATAAAATAATGTATGCATATCTAAATTAGGCATATCTTAGAATTTTGGAGAATCAATATTGAGCTCGTGCATGCATAGCACGGGTAACAGCTTCTAGTGTATTCATAAATCATAACCTATTCTTGTTTTCCATTTTTCTAAATAATAGGAAAAAATCGTTTTAGTTCAAAATATATTTTAACGTTTTAGATTGTCTATATCCTTCTTGACGTTTTATATATATATATATATATATATACTAGATTAGTGTATGTGCTTTGCACATGTATCTTACGTGAATCAATAAAATTATATACAAATTATTAGATAGGCTAGCTGAGAAGTTCATGGGATATAATGTAGTTGAACAACTCTTGTGTGATGTTAAAATCCTCTTCTTCAGTTCTTCAGTTCTTCAGTACTGATAGTCACAATTAGTTAAAGGGGACATAAACATATTCTAATTATACCAAGCACTTAAGACCCTAGGCAAGCATAACATATCTGCTTAGGGCTAAGACAATGTTGATCCCAAGCATTGATTGTCAATCTCTATTCCCACAATTCCCTTCCCCAAATCTTTGATCCCCACATTCAGAAGATTCTTTTTATTCAGCTCCACTGTCGTCCATTCCCGGAGATCAGACACTTCAAGTCTATAGTCCTCCCACAGCATCTTCACCAACAATATAAATAAAAATTGCAAAGAATTCTCAATTAGCAATTGTCTATGAAGAATACACGATTATTTATTATTGTAAATTTTAAGAAACATACTAAAAATTTAGAAAATTTATCTCATTCAATCATAAATTTAGTGTAAGCTTATGTAACCAAATCGGTGAAACTATCAAAATTTCAGCCAACTGCAAATATTTATTCTTAATAATATAATTATTAACTAATGTTATATACTATATAATACAATCAGTTAAATGAGATAATAGATCTTAAAGTTAATTGTTACAAATCATAATGACTAACCAATTTCTTGAGATGGAATACAAATTCAAATTATAATCTATACAAAATTATAAATACATCAATTTTAAATTATTAATTGTATAGGAGATATTATAAGTAAAAATCACAAAAAAAAAAATCAATTAGCAATTGTCTATCAAGGATACAAAATTATTTATTATTGTAAACTTCAAGAACAAACTAAAATTTAGAAAACTTACCTCAAATCACAAGTAAATATATCTCTTCAATCATATATACTATCAAAATTTTAATTGGTAAAAGAATTTTAAACCTAAACCTATTTTTTTTCCTTCTGACAATTTTGACAAAATGGTCTAACCTTAAATAAAGAGAGACAATGAAGTAAATAATATTAATTAATTTATTAAAAGAACCCTAATCCTAAAAATACACAAAGTCGTATAGTAGACCATTGCATGTGACTTTAACTTGTTAGCCAATTGCATGTACTTTAATTTTTTAGGGTTTTATCTTTTAATTATAGTCAATATTATACAATAATTAAATAATAATTTAAGAAAATAGTTAAAAGATGATTTTGTCTAAAGAAAAGACGTTTAATGAAGGGCAAAAAGTTCAAATCACATTATACGGTCCTTCACACTTTTAATATAACTAGTTTAGTGTACGCGCTTTGCGCGTGTGTATCACGTAAATTAATAATAAATGTTTATAAAAATAATTTTTTAATGTATATTTTATATTATAAAGTACAAAACTTTTTTTAAAATGGGAATGTAAGTAGGATTTTTTTTTCTCTACTAAAAATTTCGATCACATTTAAATTTGTTTAGACATAAAACTCTTATTTATTTATTTTCCTCAATTTACCTAGAGATTTTTTCCTCAAATTTGTCACTTTTAGTTCCTTTTCCAATTAGACTCTTCCTTATTTGTTTTTCTCCCTATGTTTATCTACGAATTAAAAAAAGGTTAAGGACTCACTTTTTGTGGAGAGCAAATCTCATAACCTCTATAAATTAAAATAAAATTTTTAAAATAAAGATATCTAATTTATACAAAGTAAAATTCTAATTATTTATAATGTCCTAACTATTTAAAATTCTCTCCATATATATAGAGAGAGAAAATAATGGTAGTTACAAATTCTGCAAATTAAAACAACATGTTTAAGAGTGGCGATCGTTATATTTTGCCAAAAATAAACTTCTGCACTTTATTTTGCCCAAAAGAAACTTTGCAGTTTTTTTTTAAATATAATATTACTATTATTGTTGTAATATTATATTAGTATTTATGAATAATAAAATTAAATGATAATAATTGGAGGAAAAATGTAAAAAAAAAATTATCTATTGTGATTTTTTTTAATAAAGAGCAAAAAAGTTTAAATCATATAATAAATGTATTTAATGATATGTTTCTTTAATTTTACATATATTCCTCTTTAAAATAAAAAGTTATGTCTTACGCTAAAGGAAAGGTAAAAGTGTTCTTTGAAAATACTTTCTCCGTTTTAATTTGTTTGGCCTACTTTTTTTTTTAGTCCGTTTCAAAAAGAATGCTTCTTTCCTTTTTTAGAAACTTTTTAATTTCAACTTTTCACATGACATATTCAAGACCCCAAGATTAAAAGATATTTTAATACATTGACATATCTTTAATTTAAGACCACAAGTTTCAAAAAAATTCTTTACTTTCTTAAACTTCGTGCCAACTCAAAATAGGCCAAACAAATTGAAACAGAAAGAGTATTTAATTAATAAAATTACGTACTTTGAAGGAGTATTTAATTAATAAAATTACGTACTTTGAAAGACTTATAATAGAATTACACAATAATCTATGTATGGTTATAAATATATTAATTTATATAATTACATACTCAAAAATAAAAAGAGGAGCATATCATAGATCATGAGAAGATAATTTAAATTGTTTTCTTTTACATATTACATAACCAACATCTACATATTAAACAATAAATTAATAATGTAAATTGAATTTGGTTAAAGCTACACAATTGTCTCTTGTTCACCTTTTTTTTAATACACTCTTGTTCATTTCTTTTGAATCCCAAAAGAAGTATAATAATGTTCACACGAACTGCATCATCTGGGAGTTCAAACTCTTGATGTAACCTTAAAATACGATTCAACTAAAATTATGAGCATGTTGTTGGGATAGAAAAAAAGCATTATGCGAAAGCTGATAAAGAAATCTCAAACAACGATAACAAAGAGAAATTATAAAAGACTTATAATATATTAAACTGATTTGGTCAATTGACCGACATATGATTGATATAAGAAATAAAAAAATAAAAACAAAAAATAAAACTATTGAAAGAATAATCACCCCCTAAACATGATTTTTCTCGAGGACTACATTGTGATGTTATTGTATTGTTATAGAAATTATTCTCAATTATAAAAGTTCAAACCTTTTCCTCCAAAAAAAGAATTACCTAAATATGAAATATTTTTATTTTTTTCATAAATTATTTACCAAAACAATAGAATAACATGAGTTCTAAATAAACTAAACTCATACAAAAAATTCCTAACTATTAGGACATACTCACAAAACTCATATTTTATTCCATAAATTTTTCCTTGTCAAACTCACGATTTCTTTTTTACTAAACATACCTACAAAATTCATATCATTTTTCATAATATTTTTTGTTTTCAGACTCACGAACTTTTTTACTACAAAACTCATATTTCTTTCCATAATTGTTTCCTTGTCCTTCTACACTACCGCAATTCATTAAACAACTTGTTCTTTTTTTTCCCCCTTTTTTGTCATGTGAATTATATTTTTATCAAATAATTAAATAATAAATTTAGAAAAATAGTAAATGACAATTTTGTTTATTGGAGAGTCTTTTAATGAAAGGCAAAAAGTTTAAATCACATTATAAGGTACTTCACACTTTTAATATAATATAGATTAGTGTATGTGTGTTGCACATGTGTGTCACGTTATAAATAAAATTAAGTATATAACATGAGCAAATTATTACGTATATGACTTATACTATTGAGTACATAACTTTAAAAAATTATGTAAATATTACTAAACAATATATTTGAGTTACAAAATAAATAAATTTAATTTATTACTAAGTAATATTACATAAATAACGTATTTGCTTCGCTTTCAAACTTAATTGAACGAGTCTACTATAACCCCAAATTTATAGGTCATTCAACTAAAAGCTCTACATATCAACATTCAGCACTTAACTAAAATCTTATATTTTGAATTTAGCAAATAAATTTAATTAAAGATTTAACTATAATACTAACGAATAATATACGAAAATATAGTTAAATAACATAATCAAAATTAAATCACAATTAAACAAAGAAAGAAAAAAGTACTTCAATTTAACCTGTTATTGCCCACTGAACAGATTACTTCAAGTGCTTAATAATAGTAATTGCAATATGTGCACATTAGATAAATCTAATAATGCTATAAAGGAGAATTTTTGAAGCATACATGTGACGGTTTGGCATTGCAAAGTTCTGCATAATGTTTTTCGCTCTTTTTCTTACCTAATAAAAAAATCAAATCTGAGATGATATTACGTTGTGAATATTATTGTGTTATTTATTGGGCTTGTGTTCAATATATAAAAGTACAAAACTTTTTCTCCAAGAAAGAATTAATCAAATATGGAAGAGATCTTTTATAATAAGAAAAACTTTCCCACCAAGAAAAGTAATTCTAGTTATAGTAGAAAATTAAGACAAATTTTAATAAAATAATTATTTCTTCATTCATTGTCATCTCAACAATAAAAAAATGTATGATACACATTTATTTTTAAAACCTTTTGAAATATAATATTATTAGGTTTTAATATATATTAGTTTTTATGTATAATTATTATTTTATTTGATGAAATAGTAAATGACGATTTTGTCTATTGTGAAGTCTTTTAAAAAAAAAAAAAGGGCAGCCCGGTGCACTAAAGCTCCCGCTATGCGCGGGGTCCGGGGAAGGGCCGGACCACAAGTCTTGTTACATGTATATTGTGAAGTCTTTTAATGAAGGATAAAAAGTTCAAATCACATTATAGGGTCTTTCGCACTTTTAATATAGTATAGATATAGATATAGATACAGATATAGATATATATATATACTTTTAGGTTTTTGTGGCAAAATCAAACTCAATCTTTTCAAGAATAACCCGCCCATTTATTAGCTCAAGTGCTACACCCAACCCATTTCACCCCATTAAAAATTGAGTTGATTTGTAGTTCAAATTGACTCATGAGAAATTTTGTCAAAATATTTCTAAAAAAATATTTTATTTATTCATTATGTTTTATATAGCTATAATAATGAAATAATAATAATTTTATTGGGTAAAATTATAAACGAACAAATAAAATAATTAAAAGTTAGTAAAAATTGGACGGGTTAGATTACTAGTTATGACCCGTATTTTAGTCCAACCCATTTAAGCTCAAAAAACTTTTGAGCAGGTAAATAACACATTCATTTATAAGGACTTTACATAACTATACAATATTAAAAAAAAAACGTTACATATTTTTAGCACAATAACTAATATTCAAATAGTAGCCAAAGAAAACTTGATCACTAATATTAATATTAGTATCTTACAAAAACCGTAACTCCCATCCTAGCATTTACTTTCTTTTTTCTCAACCAATTAACTATTTTTTTTATTTCGTTTTATCTTCAAATTTTGTTTCTGTCTTTTCCTTTCCAGTGTATGTTTCTTTATATGTATATTAACACAACTTTTTAATCGTTTTCTTTTTTAAATTCAAATGTATATTATAAATATTATATTAATATACAAATTGAATTAGTTGTACTTATGTATTTTTTTATTTTAGTGATGTATGTGATAAATCATATGTCAGCGGTATATATTAAAATATATTGTGTAGGTCTAAATAATATGTATAATTATTTTGTTCAATTAATATTATATTGTATATATACAATTTGTATATTAAAAAATAATTAATGTATGAACTATATATATACATGTAGTATATTAATAATTTCTTATTATTAGCATTATATAAAATAATCACAATATAATATTTAAAATAGTCATAATATATTAATTATTTTTTAACATATTGATAATTTATAATATATCTAATAATTTTTAATATTTTAATTTTTATATTTTAACATATATAATATTATATAAAATATACATGTAACATATTATATAATTAAAAAAGTCAAAATATAATATACATGTAATATGCTAATATTTTTTTAAAAAAAAAAACAAAAGACTATCGGTACTCAGAACAAAAATAAAATTTAAAGAAAAAAATATCACAAAATTATGAGGGAGATGTTGTAAAACTAAACTAAGAGAGTAATAATATGAACAAGAAATAGACAAGAAATTAGAGAGACAAAAGATGAGAACTTTCTTATTCTTCCAAGTATGTTCAAGTGTATCCAATATGAATCATTGTGCCTCTATTTATAGTGTTCATAGAGGCATCCTAAAGATTGTCATAAACATGACATTAACTATGAGGTTATGGGAAAAAGGTTATGGGGAGAGGGAGTTACACTCATAATAATAGTGTGTGGAGTAGTGGAGGATTAACTATACACTAATGGAGTTATAGTGTGGACATCCACAATACAAGATGACAACATTGTGTGGTAACACAATTATTTACAACACTCCTCCTTGAATGTCCATTGATAGATAATGTGCCTCGTTAAAACCTTACTAGGAAAAACCCTGTGGGAAAAAATCCTAGTGAAGGAAAAAGAGTACACATATCTTGTAATACACGTTATTTGCTGCCTCGTTAAAAACCTTGCCAGGAAAACCCATTGGGACAAAACCTAGGCCAAGGAAAAAAGAGTGCAGCACGTATTTACTCTCCTTGACAAAGACATCACTTAATCTTGTAGATGATACATTCCAATCCAGCTTCTCAAAGTGTTGGGATCGACAATGCCTCCATCAAATATTCCATTAAAATCGAGCAAAATAGTCCTTTGCTGAAATATACTTTGTTTTGTCCTCTTCTCTATATTCTTCTTTCAATTAAGCTATGTAAGAAGCATCATTTCATATAGTATTGCAAACTTAATCTCAAAGAAAATCACACATCTTCTCATATGTAGAGTCACTTGCTTTATACGTTGCTAGTAGCTTTACTTGACTTAAATAAATGTCAATCATTGGCTATCTTGTTGAATATAATAATATGGCAATGACCTCACATGCAAATAGAGAACTTCCGTATGATCAAACGTTTTGTAGATCAAATAATCTCCTGCATTTTCATATCCAACAAATTTTTGACAATATTGGTTAGAAATAATCATCTATATCAATTTCTAATTTCGCTCAAATATTTTCACATAAAAGTGAAATTATGTCTTTCCTGCATATCAAAAATATTATTTCATGTATAGATAGCAGGATATATAAGTGCACCAATTGCACTAAGACATGGTACTTTCTAACCATTTTTATGCGATCAAAATTGATCTTGCTTTATTTCTAGTGATATCACAATCATTGGGGTACTCAATGAAATCACTTTAAAACTTTTTGAATGCTTCAAGGATTTTCATACAATCTTTACCGTCTAGCTAGACATAACAACCGTTCTTTATACGCATTCAAGTTTTTCATCTATTGCTAGATTGAAAGAAACCTCATTGCATCCATCAACATGAGAATACATCTCCAAACAATAATGCTAGGACTTTTGCGAAAAATCTTTATGTCTAAAGGCACAAGACGTACTTTATATCTTACGATTTTACATTTTGCATAATAATTCATTTGTACCTCACTGGCATTATACTTTAGTCTAAAGACTAAGTCCAGACCATCACTTATCAAGTGAAATAAAATATACTTGAATTGCGTATTTTATCTGGCTAATAATTTATCTGTCCATACTGTTTGACATATTTAAATTCAAGATCCTCATTACCATTTATAATGGTGAGCGCTACATTATATCAAAGATACCGTCGACGGTCATTTGATATCGATTCCATTACGACATAACATATCGAGATCGATCTCTTCTTTTTCATTATTTTCAGGTACCTGAACCTTTGTCAAGGTTTTATGAAGAGTTATGTCATGGTGCTCTTTTAAAGCACTTGCCTCATTACTATGAACATTTTTATCACTTGCTCCTCTCCTTCTTCAAGGAATTTTACCTTTGGAATCGATTAATCTATCACGCTTCAGGCATGCCATATACCCTGGCCTGCAAGAACTTCTCATTGGAGTATTTACAACTGAATTATAGCATAGGGTCAGCAAATACGTCTATCAATTAATTTGCAATATTTTGCAACTGAATTATCTCTTGAACTTCAAGTTCACATTTTTTTTACGAGGATCTAGATAATTCATCGTCCATTTCAGCTGCTAATCATATCTCCCCCTAATGTTAGGAAATCTAACATTCACCCCAATCTTATTTGGGGATCCATCTTTGTGCGTCGTGGAGCAATTAAATATCGCACATTCAAATTTTTAGATAGAATTATTTGGCTCCTGACCCTGAACCAACAATATAGGGGAACTTTATTGGCTTGATGCATACAAGTGTTGCTACACACATCTCATACCAAATTTTCTTTTGAGAGATTTATTCTCATAACCAACGGTTTAGCTATAATTGGAGGCACACAATTTCTGCTAAACCAATCAACATTATCAACTTTTATAGTTTGGAACCATGCTCTTAATTTAACAATTTGAGCAAACAACCTTGCAAATATTAAATTGCAAGTTGATAGCAAAGCGCATGTGACCAACCATAGATGCATCTCATTTCATAGTAAACGGTCCACATGGCAGGTGAAGGGGCCCGTATTCACCTTATTATATGTTCCAAAAATTTAGGGGTACAATCTCAATCTTAGCCGATATAATATTTTATCGTGAGAACAAGTAACATAAGAGAATTCTTGAAGAATCTTCAATGTATAACCACATGAATTCTCACTTATTTTTGCATCACATTTGAACCAGAATGGTCAACCGGTCATGCCAACTTATATATTTCTTGTAAACTTTTAGTTTACTATCGCATGAGATTTCATCACCATGCCCATATTTGTATCAACAAATAAGAGGGAAACGGTAGTCTTTCACATAAACATTTATAACCGTTTTAATTGTAGTAATATGAAGATATAAAATCTTTCCATAATTTATAGTCTCAAAACAATAATAATTTTTTTTTTCTTGAAACTTAAAAAGTTTCTTTTGGAGACTTACTACAATCTCAATATCATAAACAATTTCATTCCATCGTGTAGTAACACATTAGCTTTTTCGAAGCTATCAAATGCTTGAGTACTACCTCATATTTCAAAACACCACACCTATGGTGTATCCCCTTTAAGAAGAAAATTATATGTACCCAATCAATGACAAATTTGTGTAGCCACACAATAACATTCATTTTTGGTCATGACCAATACCTTTATATGAAAGAATCATTTCTTTCTTTTGCCCTTTGATAGTTCATAATAAAATATGCCATAATATTTGTGTAAGACTTATTTCTTGCTTTTACCTTTTGGTAATCCATGATATATAGGACATACCATAATATATATGACGTACTAAAAGTACTTGACCAATGACCGTTAATATCAAAATATTTTCTTTTCATTTCTCTCAAACCTTACGTAGAGGTGAGTTTTGATATTTGTCCAACCATATATAAGCAAGTCTTTACACAATAATTTTTACCACATTCGATAAATTCACTTTCAAGAATGGGTTGACATTTTCAATGCTTATCACAAGTCACATTCTCTTCAAGAAATGGACTATAATCACATACATGTGCTTCATAAATTTGCATTATAAGCTCATTGTCATGCCTTGACATTTATCATATTTATATGATCCACCTCAACATCACTTTGAAAGGTAAAGTGCACAACTACTTTATATTCTCTTATTTTGATGGAGGATTTATAAAATTTATCAAATTATGTCCACAAAAATTGTATGTCAAATGGCCTTTCATATAATTTTGATGGCAAAAAGTACCTTCACTTTTTGAAGGACTAAATGGAGAACATAGCCCATATTGTTCTTTCCTTTTATTATAATCACAAGGATGACCAAAGTTTTGTCCTTTGTCACGTCCACATTTATTTATACAACAATAATAGCGATTTGGTCATCTTTCAGACTTATCATATATTACTACCACATTCAATTCATGGAATGGTGCATATTCAATGGGACGGACCTTCACATTTTTTATCAAGAGCATATCAATTTGCTCAGTCATCATCATATCGTAAATATATTGCGTTGGACTTGAACCAAATGTCTTACCCATATGTTTGGCCATATTTGATGGTATTTGAACCCAACTACCACAATGATGATTACTTTTTTTTCTTCACGCCCATGTTCATACATTCAGCCACTTGTCCTTTTTCAGACATATTATGCGTTGCTATCACATTCACATAAAAGAATGGAGCAAATCAATTGGGCAGATTTTATGACTTTTAATTGAAAGTATATTACTTTTCTTTAGTCATCATCAATATAGTGCATAGGGGCTTAAACCCAACGTCTTACCCATATAAAGGCGTTTTAGGCCATAAATCAATGAGACTTGAACCAAAAAATCTTATCAGCATGGTGCATCGAGACTTTAACCCGATGTCTTATCCTCTTGGTGCGATAGGACTTGAATCCATCGACTTACCCTCAATCATTAACATAATAGGCCAAAGTGTAACATGACTCACCTTTGAGCCTTCAAAAATATTATCATTTTTGTGATCATATACATAAGTAAATTAAGTTTCAAGAATATATATAAAATATGACCATGTTGTCACAAATTTAAATAAGGTTCTAAATTTTATTTAAAGACACTTAAATCCTCATAAATTTCCTCTTTCAATATATAATCTCAATTATCATATTAAGAAATCTCTTTTTCCACTAATATGCAATTATGTAAACAAAACCTTCTCTTTCTCTTTTTTTTTTCCACAAAATACTATTTTTTTTTACAAAATAGTTTCTCCACAAAATAATAGTTTATTATACCCTCTTAAGAAAAAGATATGTATACTGATTTTAATGTCATTAGGCACAATTCATCACAATATTTATTGTTCTATTTATTTTTTATTATCACATATCATTTAAATAGTATACGTTTACTATATAATTGTATTTAGCAAACTTACTAAGAATTCACCTTTTGATATAGTGTGGTTACCTGACAATATAAAATGCAAATCTTTTTCTTATCACCTGACAAAGTCGCAATAGCATATGTTACTCACTGAAAGGCTTGAACGCTTTGAGCCTCGTGCTGATAACGTGTTGTAAAACTAAACTAAAAGAGTAATAATATAAACAAGAAATTAGATAGACAAAAGATGAGAACTTTCTTATTCTTCCAAGTATGTTCAAGTATATCCAATATGAATCATTGTGCCTCTATTTATAGTGTTCATAGAAACATCCTAAAGGTTGTCATAAACATGACATTAACTATGAGGTTATGGGAAAAAGGTTATGATGAGAGGGAGTTACACTCATAATAGTGTGTGGAGTAGTGGAGGATTAACTATACACTAATGGAGTTATAGTTTGGACATCCACAATACAAGATGACAACATTGTATGGTAACACAATTATTTACAACATGAGAGAGAATATTATGGAAGAGAGTGTATTAATGAAATTAAATATAATTAATGAAGGAGGTTACTATGGTCAAATAAGGTTTATTATTGTATTAAATACCTTTTTTGTTAAAAATACAAAAGGCTACATTTGTTATAAAATATGCTATATTTGTTACTTTTAAAAAATTGTGTTATTTTTATATATAATTTTTATTAATTGATTTAATATATAAAAATCTCTTATTTTTTTATTTATTAACTCAACTCATTTAACCTGCCTAGATTCGGTTCAATCCGCCTATTCAACTTCAACACACATTACAATTTACAAGTAACTTTCTATAAAGTCGTGGAAACGTTACGCGATATTGTAGAATGTGAATAGCATTTAAGATGCTGCCTAACTGATTTGATTTCATAGCATTTTCCACGAATTTGCTCACTCATTCTTATCTCATTCAAAACATAATTTAATTAATTCCTCAATATTGAGTTTTGTATCAGTAATTTTCTTTAATTTAAGGTAAAAGCTATCTGTAAAACTGTTATTGTTCCAAGTCAAATTAATGATTGTTTCTTATCTTTAAGAAAAAAATAAATTAAAAATAAAGCAAATTTATCATGCACAAATTTGCATCATCTTGTTAAATTTCTAATGTGATTCCACAATTTCAAAATATTACTTCCAATAAATGATTGAATTTGTAGTTAACCATTAACACCACTAATTTTGTTCCTGCATTCAATGTAACTTCAATAGTATCAAGATTAGTATATATATAAGGTCTACATATACCAATTGAAAAGATTCAAAACTCCAAATGTACTCCTACGTGCATGACTTTTAAGTACATATCAGCCAAATCAAACCAAGTTTTTCACGATAGAAAATCGTTATCGTAAGGAATATATTTTGAAAGAAAGACAACGTGTAGGGATTTTGTGGACCAAAAGAAGAACAAGTATATTTGGACCTTTTTCTTTTGTGTGCCGTGAACGGCAATCCTTTCAATCTTAAGCTCACTAATCTATGACAAATCAAAAAGGAGGGAGAATACATACCGAGCGAATCGATACATTATATTGACGAGTTTTTTAGGTAAACTATTGCTATGTAAGGTGATTAGCTAAACTATCAATATAATTGATATTTAAAGTTCGAAGTACCGCTATTTCTGAAATTTCATTTTGAAAGAACATCACCAGGAAACTTTTGCTTATCTTGATTCCTTATGTCCAAATAGTGGTTCCAAATATCGTAGATTCTTTTCTTACTGTAAAGTCACTTTTAAGGGACTAGGAAAAAAAGTATAGTATATAACTTTTTTTGAATTATGAGCCTCAAAGACCTATACTTTTCCTAGTAAAGCTATCACAAAACACACTTTTGGACAAATGTTTCTACCCCATTAATTTTGTCATTGTCTGTTATGGACCATTGTGATGAGACGGGATTGGAATATTATATCACCATTACACACCTATCTCAAACTAATTCTACGTAGACCTTGTTGTCACAATTCTTGTTCATTAATTAAGTGATCAAGATTTTTTG
The DNA here is from genome assembly GCA_003996215.1 of Jaltomata sinuosa. NCBI lineage: Eukaryota > Viridiplantae > Streptophyta > Magnoliopsida > Solanales > Solanaceae > Jaltomata > Jaltomata sinuosa. Next base: position 80,057 of record QJPP01003133.1, on the reverse strand, counting down.
GTAAGTATCACGATCGTACAATATGAAAAGTTTCATTTTTTTCAAATGAATAATGTAAAGACTTATTAATTCTTGATAACTGATTGCAGAGTCAATTTTCGATGTTTACGGCCTATATAGATATATGTTGTTTTAGTTATATCCTAATTTTTTTTTAAAGAAAATCATGAGTAAAAAAATGCACAAAAGATCATTACATAATTAAACATATAATTTTTTTTTTGAATTATTTTCTTATTTACTTAAATTATAACCCATCATAGGACATTATTGTATTCCATTTTTCCATGTGATCGATCAAGACAATCTAAATCCTTGTGTGCCACATATTATATATCTTTGACTAAATGTTGGTTTAGAACTTAGAAAACGCAGTGTTGTACCTATCACCATGTTTAGGGAACTAACTAAAGTTTCAAGAAACCCTAATTTTTGAAAGAGAGCGGTGGGGTGTAAAGACTTTATTGTCCCTTTCAGATATCTATTTTATGTCGGGATCAGGTTAGATATACACGTTAAGGTGTTATGGTGAGATGGATAAGATTTTTGTACTCTTAACTAGAGGTTTCAATCGAGTTAAAGCCCTGAGTATGGAAATCTTGATAAGGAGCGCTTCTCATTTTTAATGAACTTAAGCGACATTAATTTTGAGTAATCGAAACCCCAATACTATTATCGAACACGGAATAAAAATAACTAAATCAAGATACACTTAACCTATCAGAAAAGCTTCATTATTTATAGGGTACCCTACAAAAAACGAAGGTGGGGGGAAGTTGTGTAGATCAAGTGACACATACATTATTTGATTATGAATGATTTCTATCTATTGAGCTGGCTTGTAGGATCCATATATTAAAAAAGAACATTACAGTACATTATTTAGAGTTGGAAGTGTGCGCGTTAGAGCATTTAATGCTGCTTTTTAGCTTATATTATTTTATAACAACATATTCTAGCGACGTCTCTACCTCACCTATGAGGTAAGTTACATACTGCATACACTCTATCCTCTCCAGATTCACATTGTGAGAATACACTGAATATAGTGTTATTGTTGTTGTAGTTGTATATTCTAGCGACGTCTCATCGCTTTTTAAAATAAAAACTGGGATAGGAAAGGGGAAATGGGGTAGGAGATTACAAAGTGGGGGAATCAAACCTTCACCAACATGGTGACGCTTTGTTCCTTCAATTTTGTTCGTGGCTTTTTCCTTTTTCTTTCTTTCCCTCTTCTTCTTAGACGATAAGTTGCACGGTACAAACTTATTTGCACCGAGTATTTATATCAAGCTAATATATGCATACCATATGTTTCAATATAAAGATGTTTTACTTAATTATATTTAATTAACACATAATTTTTAACTTTTTAAAATCACTTAATAATAGTAAACTGTATTAATTTAATATAAACATTCGATGTGAATAAGTTTTACGGGGAGGAGGACTGTGCGGACAATTAGAGCGCAGGGTCAGGTGTTAAACTTTCATACTTAAGTTTACCCAATTTCTGGAATATCAATTTTTGAATTTTTATCAACTTAAGAGTTAACAAGTTTATCACGAGAACATTGGTAAAAAAAAAAAAAAGACTTTTAATGATATATATTCTTATACTTTCTATGTGAATTGCGTTTTAATAATTTTAAAATTAAACTATATAATTATCAGTATAAGATCTAAATGAATAAGACTTATCTTGAACAAATGAGTGGTTGCAAAGGAAAACAATTAATGCACATAATTTAACTTTACAACAAGCTATATATATAATTGCTATGAAATTATTCGAACTATATTTAATTTGGAATTTCTTTAGAATTAGAAAACACATAATGTGACCATACCCCTTATTGCTAGTAGACATGGGATCTTCTTAATGGCTATATAGTTTAGCAGTACTTTTATTCCACCTTTACGGAGACACAATGACCCTGTTTGGGGTAGACATGCCAAATGAAATAAACCTGCAAATTCCCAATTACTAGTAGTTGTTTAATTTAACAGTATTGCTATTGGGAATTCAATTTTCCCTACCCTATTTTATGTAAATCTCCCTCTAAATTAATTTGGCTGTTCTTTGTAGATGATATAACAAGTCCTCTGCATAACTACTAGAAACAAAAGTTTTTTCCATCGCGAATCAGTGAAAAATTTATGCTATATAACATGATTTTTCCACTGAACCAGCTCATTGAAAAAATCCGCGTGGAAAAAAGATTTTCACTCAAATAATGAGAAACTTTTTATTCCATATGAAAACTTTACTATTTTTTTTCTCCATCAATTCAATTAAAATATATGTGGGAGTAGCCACAGAACATTTTTCAGTGAAAAAATAATATTTTTTTAATAGTGATATTGTTCCCTTTTCCCTTAGTGAGAAAATCTTTTGGAATCCAAGTAATATTAGCATGCGGTTTTGGTTCCCCAAATTCTGCTTTACTATGACAGCCTTATTAGACTTGGACTAAGTAGAGTATGCGGTATATGACAATTCGCTCACAATATAATCTTACACGACTTTGGTTAACTATACTGTGTGGTATATGTCGTTGGAGTAGAAAACCGTAATAACCGGGTCTACATTGTTTGATGGGCGACCGATATTGCTTGGATCATCGAAAGATGTATGCGCCTCAAGTTTGACTATCTCCGGAGGCTTGTACTCGTCAACATCTCCTTCCTTTTTTAAGGGGGCAAAGTACTCCCTAATATTTTCCTTCATGCAACCTACTATAACAACCAAACAATTTATTTTTTCACCTACGAATTCTGTAAGTTTGATATACCGTTGCTTTCATTAGGTTTACGTGAACTCTCCTCCTCTTTTTGCTTCTTTTTGAACCATATCTGCTTAATATAGGTTTTTTAGACTTTTTTTTTATTTGTTCGTTTCGAACTAGTGGGAAAATAAAAAGTTGAGAGATGAATTCTAAAAACAATTTAGGAACGCTTGTAGTTTTTGAAAGAAACTATTAATTCACTTATTTATATATAGGTGGTAGTTTATTTTCTTTTTTTCTAACTTTTATTTTTACTTCTTACCTTGGAAAGTATCATATAATTATTGTACTTACTAGGATAAAACAAATATTAATTTAGTTTGGTAAATTAAAAATTCCAACTAAACCAACATATACACACCTCTACTTAGGTGTAGTTTTTTTTCCAGCTATTAATATGGGTTTAGTTCGTTTGCAATCAAACCCCCAACCTATTTATGCTACATGTATTTTCAGTTTATTATATATACATAATTAGTGAATTTCTCAATATGTACATATAATCTAGACTAAAACTACTAAGTTCCATATGTTGTACATTCGTCTGGATAAATATACATTTCAAAATCTATTACAAATTTACAATAATCTAAATTTTGCATCCGAAACCACAAAATATTTCAAATTTATAATTCTAACAATATGTAACTACTCCTATCTAGTGCACACAAAAATTAGACGTTTGTATTTGACCACAACTCTATTTCTTTTGAGTGAACCTAAAACTTATAAATTGTACTCTGCTCATGTTTCTGTTTGAAACAGAAAATTAAACAACTAAACAATGAGAAATAAACTACAGTATGTGTCCACTTGGTAACACAGAAAACCAAGCCTTTTGTTTTATTCGAATTGAAAAGTCAATACATCCAATCTAAAACCAAATTGAGGGTACATAATATTAATATAATATATACATTAAACAATTGACACTTGCATATTTGATAAGATTTGAATTGCACCCTTCTTGATTATTGTAGGCCTTAGCCTTTGCTAGTTGAGCTATAGGCATGTCAAGAACAAGAAGTCATACAATTATTGTTCCAAATATTATCATAGTAACAAATTATTAATATGAAATTGGAAAGAAAAAAAATCATATCACAATAAGATTTGGAGTTCAGAAACTATGTAGGAAGTACAACAAGCTATTATCTTTTCACATTTTAATTTATCAAACAAATTATGGATTGACTTTGTGAGCTTATGAATCATGATGACATGCAAGAATGTTGAAGACAAATTAAAAATTGAAATAGGAAATCTAAATTGTTGATTATTTTTAAAAAAATTTAAATTAATGTCTAAATAGATTTTGTAATCAAATTTATATGAAAATAAGATTTCTAGTTTCTACTCAAAGTAGATTTCATACTATTATATAATTTACAAGTATAGTTATTCCGTTGATAAATAATCCACTCGCAATAAATAGGGAGGCTATAAAGAAACATTCACTTGTATTCTTAGATATGTTGAGCTCCATATATTCTTGTACCATCATAGAGGATTGATTATGAAAATGATTGAGACCAGTAAATAAATTTGTGAAGTCGTTGATATTGTACCGAAGATATTTTGAGAGTGTTTGAGATTATGAGTGATTCGTTTTTAGGGTAATAGAATCTTGAAAGAACCTAGTAAAGATGATGAATTAAGTGTTGTAATACTACTACTAATATATAGCAGCTAGAATAAATGTATTCTATGGAGTTTAATCTTGTATTGTAATTTAGGGACAGGGTTGTTCACTTTGCTACTTAAGAATGCAACAAAATGACATGGGGATAAAATGTACTAGAGCTATCAACCTATTTAATTTCAAGTCTCTTAATTAATGGCTTAGTTCAAAAAATGAGAACATTGTCTTTTTCATTCCAACAATGACGTACTATTCTTTATCTAATCTTTGTAGGGGTGTGTATCGGTCAGTTCGGTTCGATTTTGTATATTATCGGTTTAATTTATTGGTTATCGGTTTGTAAACATGCAAAACCGATAACCAAACTAATAAGATATTCGTTATCGATTTTCGGTTAATCGGTTTTTGGTCCTTAACAGTTCGGTTATCGGTTTAACCGATAAGAAAATGCTCCTATAATATTTTTGATTTCTCTTATTTTCTTCTTCATATATAGACTACTTTCATGCATAAACATCTATATAAATTACAAGCATAAACAAATTCAAATACGTTATTACTAAAATAAACTTATTTTCTTTCTTATTAAGTAGAAAACTTGAATACAGTAGCAACGGTAGCAATTTCTCAAAAAGAAAAGCAACACTGATAGGTAGAATGCTATCAAACCAATGACTTTAGAAAGAAAACAACAACACTAAGACAACAACTATAAAATACAAAATATAATAGGGTATATATTTAAAATCTAAAGCCACTATTATACAATTCTGAATAAAAATATAATCTAAATATAATCTTATTGGGTTATTGGTTTAACCATTAACTAAAACCTTAAAACCGATACCGAACCGATAGCCCAATAATTTTTTTTACAAAACCGTTTAAAAACTGTTTAAAAACCGTTAACCCAATAACCCAATACTAATAAATCAATAATATTTTTATCGGTTCGATTTATCAGTTAAACCGATTTTTGCACACCCCTAAATCTTTGATACTATGTATTATCACTGGACACTTAATTTTCATATTTCAGAAGCATATATATGTTCAATTTTGTCCTCTTCCTATTATTTTTTTGGTTATGAGCATAATTTTATGGATGACTACTCAACTTTTATTTTATTGTATTAAAGTGATTAAATTACTTTTTTATAATAATAATATTACTCAAATTTTAGTGATATAAAATTATTTAATTTTATCTAAATATCTCAGAAAGTTATGAATAAGAAAACAAATGAAACGTTTTTTTATGATACTTTGGTAAAATTAAGTGACTTTTTACTTTTTGCAAAAATTCTTTAGTGACATTTTATAACACTTAGTCAAAGTTGAATCAATACAAAAAATAATAATTAATTTACTGCTTTTTTGTATTATAAAAAAATTGAGTGACCATCCTAAGATTGCCATGTTATTAAGAGAGAGAGAGAGAAAATCCGAACAACAAAGTGAAAAATTATCTTCTTTTTTACTTGATGTAACCTAAGCAAAACCATGATTATTAAACAGGTAGCAATATGAAATGGGAAGATATATTTTTTGGTAAAAAAAAATATGGACTGAAAATTTATTTTGTTTTATTTTATTTTGACAGATTCAAAAAGCACATGACGATAAATAAAGAAATCATTTCATTATGATTTGAGGATCATGAACAAATATGGCTAACCCGTGAGAATTCAGTTACATGAACACGACAAATAATTAAATGAATAAAATTAAGTTATGAACTTATGATGATGTAATGTTGAGGCATGTAAGCCTTTAATATAGTTAAAAGCCTAATTAAAATTGAATTTACTTCTCCAAAAAATGTACCTAAACCATGTTCCTCAAATAATATTTTTTTATATAAAATAAATACTTTTCTGTGAAATAATGTTTCTGTTGGGTCAATTTCCTACAAATGCATGTGACTATGGTTTGGGGTACTAAAACCATTTTTGGTGTACTATAAATTAAATATTGTTCCAACAATCAAGCATATGAATTGATGCTCATCAAAGATTTTTTTCTTTCTTTTTGAGTTGGTTTAAGATTATTAAAATTTGTAACATTAATTTTGAATTTTTTAGTGATGTGTAATTTCGCCAATTAATTACGTTGAGTGATATAAGTATTCCAAATATGAACATGGTCCATGATTGCTTCAACAAATTTTCTTGAAACAGATGCACTAATTCATCAGAATCATTTAGATGATGAAATTGTTGACTTTTATGTTGTAATATTCATATAATAATGTTTTATATATATGTCCCATCCTTGTAGAGCCAGTTGGGTGACAATTTTCTTATTAAAATAAGTTTACTCAAACCAATTAAATAAAGGCTTATGGTGGCCAAGTATTATATTTTTTTGTCACAAATTTGCTTACACAACAATGATGATATGTAAATTTATTAGTATCAAACTTCCGTTTCAAGTAATTTTTCACTGATTGAACATTAGTTTACTGTCAACTTTGCACAACCTAAACACTTGAAATAAATATCGACTTAAAGTAAAAGAAGTCTATCAGAAAATAATAGAGGTGAAATAAATATCGACTTAAAGTAAAAGAAATCTATCAGAAAATAATAGAGGCACACAATAAATGGACAAAATATAAATATAATGAATTCATTCTTCTAAGTTTATTTGACGATGGAACCCAATAAGCATCCGATAAAGACTCACAAATCTTAAAATGAAAAAAGAAATATAGGCAAAATACATTTTCAACTTCCACAAACTTAAAAATGAATAATTCAAAAACTTTTTTTTTTTTCAAATATTGTCCAAACGATGATTATATCTTACAATCTTTGAACTTATAATTACAAATATATACTTTAAGAATGAATAATTGTTGAAGATGGACACATAGTTGGCAAAGAAGAATAACTTAACGATAATATAGATCTTGCAAATTAAGAGACAGATGAAATTAGTTTGCAAAAAGATACCAATTTTAATTTGTTGGGATCTCAACAACATGGATCAATTAATTAATAAACTTTTACCTTGTAGTTTATTTTTCTTCTTTATGTCTTAAAGCTCGACCCTACGCCAAACAAAGCACAATTTCGATGCATGAAATCATCATTATAGGTAGGAAAAGGGGATAGGGTGGAAATAATCTCTTATAGAGTGAAAATGATCTCTTATGACCACTCACAAATTGAATAGAAGAAAATAGTCTTTTCAGCTCTCTTATGTATAAAAAAGAAGAATTTTTATGTGCAAAAGTGAAAATCTCTAGTAAAAAGGACATAAAACTAAAAATAAATTTGTAAAAGATTAACAAAATCAAATCTCCCCAAATTTCAAAATTTTGTTGACATTTTGGGTAAATTTGTCCAGGATTAATGTGACCAATATTTTTTGAAGTATAAGGGTGAATTTGACCCTTTTCCTGCTAGGGATTATTAATTTTAATCAATTGCTCACTTCTAAAAGGGAATCAAACATCAATACGCCTGCTCTCATATTTGTCACACCTCAAAATTGAAAGAGTGAGATTTGCTCTAACTTATACACAGCGGAAGCAGAAGTACGGATCACAAACTTACATGATAATCAAACAACATAAAATTAAAACGAAATTAGAGACTACTTACTTGTTGAAGCTTTTACTGATTTCGTTCAACACCACGGAATCCAAAGTTGCAGCCCGATCTACTGCCTTATACTAATTCCTGATTAACTATTCTAACCAAAACTTGGGTGGACAAGTGATTTTCGATTTTCAAAAAAAGATAATCTTTGGTGAAGAACAACCACCTCTTTTATGCACAATTTGCAATTAAGAGCGTGGTTTAATTCACCATCAACACATAAAACGATTTTTTACCATAATTATGCAAAAACGTTTTCCCCATAAATGGTAAAAACGATTTTGTCCATAATTGTCATTAAAACATATTTACTCCTTAAATATTTTCTGATTTAAAAATATTATGTTAAAACAAATATTTAGAAGACTAGTAAAATAATTTACTTCTTCCGGAGTACTCCTTTTCCTTTTCAAAATTGGTTAATTAATCAGGCATAGTAGGGACCGTAGATTTATTAACTGAGGCTTCCAATTACAATATTAATTCGTAGATGAATGAATCAATCATATCATAATAAATTATAAATTATTCCACTAAAAATCTGTAACTGCACTCCTCGATTTAATTTTGAAATCTACCATTACACCTTATTTAACTCTCCATGTTAGAATTACCGACACCAATCAATTAAAATAAATTTTTGAAAAATTCAATTCATTGATTAATTTAATCCTTTACTTTTATACTTAACTTATTTCACATGACGGATATTAAATCCACCTGCAGGGTTTTCACGTGAAAACTTATAAGCATCCATAAAGGGGTGTCTTCTATCTCAAGTCCGAGACATGGTTCTATCAACTAATTATTATTTCACTAGTGTGATTTGTTATCATCCAATCCATTAGGAATATATTGACTCATAATAAAGTCTCACCTTTTAATAGATTAAAATTATAAATCAAACTACACAGATCAGAATAATTATATCAAGATTAAGAGTATAAGTACATGTAATGGACTAGAGAAGTTGTTTACTAATATTCAGAATATAAACAAACATCTCTACTTGGTCCGTTCAATACACACAAAATGTATTAGCACAAGAAGTCAGAATATTACCACTCCCATAATTAAGATCAAATTATATTTAATCTTGTGCTACAATCATCAAGATATTTGTCCTACTTTATCTCTGATTGTGAACAATAATTTATAACTTATAAGAACCGACAATTTTAATCTTCCGTGTATGAGTTGAATAACTCCACACACAAAATCGTCTACTGTATAAGTAAAGGACACACATGTTGACACAATGATCTATTTAAATAAAGACTTTATTAAATTAAGTAAACAAAATAAACAGTCTTTACATGAATTGAAAACATAATACCATAACATAAATTACATGGTTAATAGTATATTTTATCAATCTCCCACTTAGACTTATAACCATGCATTTACAACTCTAACACCCATTTCTTCCACATGCTTATCAAAAACCTTCTGAGTTAAGCCCTTTGTAAATGGGTCCGCCAAGTTGTTCTTCGACTCAATCTTCAAAACTCTCACATCACCTCTTTGAGTTATATTCCGAATCAAATGATACTCTCTCAATATGCTTACTTCTTTTATGGCTTCGTGGTTCTTTTGAGTTTGCAACCGCACCACTATTATCACAATAAAGTGTGATTGGTGCTTGAACTGAAGGAACCACTCCAAGCTCTTTCAGAAAGTTTCCTAGCCAAACAATCTCCTTAGCCGCCTCGGAGAAAGCTACATATTCAGCTTCCATGGTGGAATCAGCAACACATGGTTGCTTGATACTCCTCCATACTATGGCTGCACCTTCTAAAGTAAACACGTATCCCGAGGTAGATTTTCTAGAATCTTTAGACTGGAAGTCTGAATCTGTATACCCAATAGGTACAAGATTGTCAGAGTGAAAAACAAGCATGTAATCCCTAGTCCTTTTCAGGTACTTGATTATATGCTTAACTGCAGTCCAATGTTCTTGCCCAGGATTAGACTGAAATCTACTAACCATGCCAACAGCAAAGGAAATATCAGGTCTGGTGCACAACATAGCATACATGAGACTCCCTACAACAGAAGCATAAGGGACCGTCTTCATTATTTCTATCTCATCGTCCATTTTGGGCGACTGGTCCTTTGATAGAGTAATTCCATGTCTAAAAGGAAGGAATCCCTTTTTGGAATTTTGCATGCTAAATCTTGCAAGAATAGTGTCGATATAAAGTGCTTGAGATAAACCTAATATCCTTTGTTTTCGATCTCGCATAAGCTTGATCCTAAGGATATGAGCCACTTCTCCCAAGTCTTTCATATCAAAACGTGAGGACAACCATTCCTTAACAGAATTCAACATGTTCACATTATTTCCTATAAGTAAGATGTCATTTACGTACAAACTCAAAAATGCTACTCTGTCTCCATCCCATTTTTTGTATATGCATGACTCATTTTCACATTGATCAAAATCAAAAGTCTTAATCAAATTATCAAAACAAGTATTCCATGCCCTAAATGCCTGTTTTAATCCATAAATGGATTTCTTAAGTTTACAAAATATGTGGTCATTGCCACTTTTCACGAAACCTTCTGGTTGTGCCATATAAATGCACTCATCAAGACTTCTATTTAGGAAAGCCGTCTTGACATCCATTTGCCAAATCTCATAATCATAATGAGAAACAATGGATAAGAGAATCCTAATGGATTTAAGCATAGCTACCGGCGAAAAGGTTTCCTCATAATCAATTCCTTCTTTTTGAGTGAACCCTTTTGCAACAAGCCTAGTCTTAAAAGTTTGCACTTTTCCATCCACACCTCTCTTTTTCTTATAGATCCATCTACAGCCAATGGCTTTTACTCCCGTAGGTGGTTCTACAAGTTCCCAGGCTTGATTTGAGTACATGGACTCCATTTCAGATTTCATTGCAATAATTCACATTTCAGCATCTTTATCATGTAGTGCTTTGGAGTAATTAAGGGGTTCTGTATTAGGCTCCTCAGGGATTCTATCGTATGATTCTCTCAAGAGCGCAAACCATTTGGGTTTTCTAATAACTCTCCCACTACGACGACTAGTCACTACAGGATCTGCTACATTAGGAACCACATTCTGAATACCTTGAACGTTTTCCTCCGTGATTGCTGGTTGCTCGACATTACTCACACTACTTTGAGGTATCGAGATGTCAGGAGTTTGCTCAAGGGAAACCTCTTCTGCAACCTCTTTCCTATTGACATTTCTCCCACTACGTGAACACAATGGTATGTCAATAATAGTTTGGGGATTCGTTCTTGTGTTTCGTTATTCGTTATTCTATTGCTTAGTTCCTGTAAAATAATTTTACTTCTAGGAACATGGTTCATTAAATAATCCTCTTCCAGAAATTTGGCATTTGTCGAGACAATTACCTTTTATTCCTTAGGACAATAAAATAAACTCCCTTTCATTCCTTTTGAATATCCAATAAAAATGCATACTTCTGTCCGAGATTCCAATTTATCCATTTTCCCTTTCAACACATGTGCTGGATAACTCCAAACTCGAATATGCCGCAGACTAGGCTTGCGCCCACTCCACAATTCTGATGGGGTTAAAGGTACCGACTTAGAAAGAACCAAATTCAGAATATAATTTGCAGTTTCTAATGCATACCCCTAAAAAGAGAAAGGCAAATCTGAATAACTTAACATCGATCTAACCATTTCCATAAGAGTTCTATTTCTACGTTCTGCTACACCATTTTATTGTGGTGTTCTCGGAGCAGAATATTGAGACGTAATTCCGGATTCTGATAAGTATTTAACGAATTCCGCAGAAAGGTATTTACCACCACGATCAGATCATAATGTTTTGATATGTTTATTATGTCACTTTTCCGTTTCTATCTTAAATTCTTTGAATTTTTCAAAGCATTCAGATTTATGGTGCAATAAATAAATATATCCATATTTTGAGTAATCATCTGCGAAAGTCACAAAATACTCAAAACCACCTCTTGCTTGTATATTCATAGGGCCACACAAATCATAATGGATTAATTTCAACTTATTACCGGCTCTATTTCCTTTGGAAGGGAAAGGTCTTTTGGTCATTTTTGCTTCTAAACAGGATTCACAAGTTGAAAGTGCCTCCACTTTCAATGAACTCAAAGGTCGATCAGCAACCGTGAAATTCTATTTATATTAATATGACCTAGACGTAAGTGCCATAAGTATGTTTTACTCAATTCTGAAATACATTTTCTCTTATTTGATTTATCAATATTATTAAGTTCTGGTGATGGTAGCAAATTATGAGATACATCAAATACAAACAAATCATCTATTCTAGGAGCAGAAAGTATAAAACGATTATGATGCTTAATAATTGCACTATTATTAGCAAAAGAAATATTAAAACCAGCATCCATTATTTTTGAAATAGACAACAAATTCCTTCTTATAGAAGGCACATAAAGAACATTATTCAAAACCAAAGTTCTAGAAGCATGAAACAAAAAGGAAATATTTCCTATAGCTAAGGCTGGTGCTGGCTCCCCATTTGCTTGAAACACTCTAACTTCATTTTCATTTAGGCATCGTATTTCCTGAAACCCCTGCAAAGAATTGCAGATATGATTAGTGGCTCCCGAATCTATAGCCCAAAACTGGATAGAAACATCCACTAAAAATGTTTCAACGATATTTAAAAAAGAAGTACCTTGTTTGTTAAGCTTGGCTAGGTAGCCGGGGCACTGTTTCTTGTGATGACCAGGTTGCTTGCAGTGATAGCACTTACCCTTAGGCTTAGCCACACCACCTGTAGCACCTCCAGGTGCCAAAACCTTACGGGGCTTCTTGTTTTTCTTAGTGCCTTCCGGCTTAGAAGACGGAGAAGAATGTTTGTCAACCATGAATACAACAGGATGAGCTTGTTGCTTGATTCTAGATTCTGCCGCTTGTAGCTCATTCAGCAGTTTCGCAAGGGACAAGTCCATCTTGTTCATATAATAGTTTAAGAGAAACTGTTGAAAACTGTCCGGCAGAGTCTGTAGGACCATCTCCACCTGAGATTCTTTATCAATAACTGCACCAAGTATTTCCAGCTCGTTCAACAGACTCATCATCTTAAAAATGTGTTCCCTTACCGATGATCCTTCAACCATTTTAGTGGTTAAGAGGGCTTTCATGGCCGTCTGCTTTGCAGCACGATTTTGCTCACCGCACATCTCTTTGAGAGATTCAAGCATATCGTAAGCAGAGGTCATGGACTGATGCTGATGCTGCAAGACATTTGCCATGGAGGCAAGAATGTATCATCTTGCCATCTCATCAGCCTTAACCCACTTATCATAAGCTTTGACCTCATCATCAATAGGATCTGCTGGTTTCATAGGACATTCCTCAACCAACACAAACTTGAAGCCCTCAGCAGTAAGGACAATATCTAAGTTCCGTTTTCAGTCTACATAATTAGGACCTTCTAGTTTATTTTGATTCAGGATGGAGGTAAGGGGATTGAATGAAGTCATGGTTAATCTGAGATATCAAACAGATCATTGTACATGCTAAAATAAATACATCACACATATAATCATGCACATAAACAGTTAGAATCGTTAGGAAACTTAACTATTCAAGCAAATATACATGCGATATCCGATATGTTATCCCTTAAATAAAACAGTACCAACTCAGTTAGAGAGCACACCGTATTTAAGTTAGATACATATCAAAATGCATATATTCTCTTGTCCATTGATTCAACATGTAACTTAGTTGAAAAGTTTAAACAAGTTATCAAAACAAGAGATAAAAATAGTATTGACACTATACAAGTTTATCCGATGGGGAAGATGACCTACGTCAGCATGTAAACTTATATAATTACTGTTATTTATCATTGGAAACCATTAGGAATGAACCCTATCACCACTGGTTAGCAAAAAATAATTTTTTTTCAGAATTTTAATTTTTCAGAAAATAGAACAATGCCCAAAAATCCATAAAAACGACTCTGAATGGCCAAAAAAGAGCCTAGGTCACAACAACGCAGTGAGTATTGCTCAGTGGGTCCTTTCCAATGAACCTACCAAATTTCAGGCCAATCGGAGTCCAAAAAAAAAATTAAAAAAACTGGCTGGTCATTGCCTGCCTGGGCGCTGGCATGCGCCTACGCGCGCTGGCTGGGCGCAGGCATGCGCCTACGCGCGCTGGCCAGGGCGCTGGCAAGGCATTGGCAAGGCCTGGTAAGGCGTTGGCCTGCCTGCTGGCCTTGGCGTTGGCCAGTGCCTGCCGCACGACATCTGTCGATGTCGGCCAGGCATTTGCTTGACGTTGGCAGTCAATTTTTTTTCCTCGTATTATGAAATCATAAATTCGTTCAACAACAAAATTTACATCCAAAATCAACAATCCATAAAAAAAAATATGATTGAAGCTATTTCACAACATGTTTTTCATTTATGTAAAAATCAAATAACCCGATTTTATAAATAGATAACATGTTGTTTAAGTTGTTCATATAGCATACACGTTTTCAACATATAAAATGATTTCAGGAAAGACAAAAAAAACACAATTCAAAAATTGATGAATAACATAGATCCCAGAAATTTAACAAAATCAAAATTCATCCATAACATAATTTACTTCTTCCGGAGTACTCCTTTTCCTTTTCAAAATTGGTTAATTAATCAGGCATAGTAGGGACCGTAGATTTATTAACTGAGGCTTCCAATTATAATATTAATTCGTAGATGAATAAATCAATCATATCATAATAAATTATAAATTATTCCACTAAAAATCTGTAACTGCACTCCTCGATTTAATTTCAAAATCTATCATTACACCTTAATTAACTCTCCATGTTAGAATTACCGACACCAATTAATTAAAATAAATTTCTAAAAAATTCAATTCATCGATTAATTTAATCCTTTACTTTTATACTTAACTTATTTCACATGATGGATATTAAATCCAACTGCAGGATTTTCACGTGAAAACTTATAAGCATCCATAAAGGGGTGTCTTCTATCTCAAGTCCGAGACATGGTTCTATCAACTAATTATTATTTCACTAGTGTGATTTGTTATCATCCAATCTATTAGGAATATATTGACTCATAATAGAGTCTCACCTTTTAATAGATTAAAATAATAAATCAAACTACACAGATCAGAATAATTATATCAAGATTAAGCGTATAAGTACATGTAATGGACTAGAGAAGTTGTTTACTAATATTCAGAATATAAACAAACATCTCTACTTGGTCCGTTCAATACACACAAAATGTATTAGCACAAGAAGTCAGAATATTACCACTCCCATAATTAAGATCAAATTATATTTAATCTTGTGCTACAATCATCAAGATATTTGTCCTACTTTATCTCTGATTGTGAACAATAATTTATAACTTATAAGAATCGACAATTTTAATCTTTCGTGTATGAGTTGAATAACTCCACACACAAAATCGTCTACTGTATAAGTAAAGGACACACATGTTGACACAATGATCTATTTAAATAAAGACTTTATTAAATTAAGTAAACAAAATAAACAGTCTTTACATGGATTAAAAAATAATACCATAACATAAATTACATGATTAATAGTATATTCTATCAATCTCTGCACCCGATATCAAAAATTTACCATCTAGCAAATTGATTTATCTCAATGTGTTAAACATAAATCATGCATGAGCAGGAACCATGAATGCACTATCCATTTTTATGAGCTGCGATCAACACCTAATGAGCTATTAATATCTTCTAGGTGAATCGTTTTGACTTATCAACACAAGAGTATTCATAAACCAATTTGAGTCATAATCATTGATAAGTCGAATATTGTTATTGTGTTCTTTAAAGATTGAGCTTTTAAAGATAAGTGTTTACCTCTAAGTTGGTACAGTTGAACATATAGGTGAGTCAAGAGCATGTGTTATGATTTAACCTCGCTCGTGTTATCGATTTCTTAGCAGTTAGAATGTTTGATAATCAAGAAAGACAATAATAAAGGAAAGACAGTGTATAACGACAAGTAGACAGTGGAGAACAAGTGAAGTGCACAAGCTAGGCTCGCCGAGGACGTTCTCAAAAGCATCCAAGAATAGAATCGAGCCTCCGAGAGGTCTCCAAGAGCAAATAAGTATTCAATATTTAAGAATAATAGAAAAACTTAAGGAGCAAACAACTAGTATTGTATTGGTATTTAGAGTAAGAGAGAGAAATAACAAAGCGGGGGTCGGATGGGAATTCTCTTACAAGTGAGCTAGTGTCACTATTTATAGTGTACAATATTTGGTGTTAGCTCAGCTATGCCCTAAGGGTTCTACCAATGGGAGGATGTCACCTTCCTAGTTCGTTATAGGGGTCTTGCGGCTTTGCTCTGCAGGTGCTCCTCCACATTCTTGACACTCTTATCTCCTGCTTGTCATCTTGTGTCCTTTTATCGATGGTGATAGGAGGAGGAAACTTCTTTTCCTTCAAAGGGACACTCGCGCCGTTATGATCACGCGCTCGAACTACTCGTTCAACTGTTGTCACGTGTTTTCGTACTGATTTTTTCCCATACAATAAGGTCTGAATTAGAAAATGTGGGTGTAATGTAAATTGAGAAATATAGGGGAACTAAATAGAGAGAAAATGAAAAGAAAGTTCATTTCTCCGTCATTGATAGAATAGATGAATAATTTTGTCCTTATATTAAGAAACACTTCTTCTACCTCTTAAAGTATTGAGAAGAGAGTCTCATCTCGTGCTGTCGTCGTTGCTCAGCTTTGACTATAAATTTTTTGGATAAAATTTATTTTTTTATATCACTAATTATCATTTTTTTTCTTAATATTAATTTATAAAATTGCGCAAAATTATTTTCGCGGAATAATTAATAATTTTCAATGAAATTTTAAAGGAATGAACTTGTTCCTTTTGAACAATCACCTTCTTCCAATAGACATCAAACATGTTCAGAACAGGTATTTTTGCACCATTTAAACTCAGATATTTGGCTATAAATAGAGATATTTTTCCTTCATTTTTAGCATCAATTTTTTTGCATCTTCTACATATTTTCTTACAAATAAAAAATTGAATCTTGTGTGATTTGAAACTATCTTTGAGTTCACTGAAGTTATTGAAGTTTGAGGTACCCTTACATCAATAACATATATACCCATTTTATCCTGAGAAGAAATAATTCATAACCTCAGGTATATCGAGGAGATTAAATTATTTAAGAACACAGTAAATTTTATGGTCTCAAATATTTTATCTTTAAGTTTTTTCTATTTCTTTTTTTAATTCATTTTTTTAATTTTTTGGTTACTGTTTTGAACACAGTTTACGAACAAACACTACTATCCATTAGGTGCACAGTTGATTTTGATTGATAAGTATGATATTTAGGTATTAATTAATGTATCCATTAAGGAATATTTATGTAATTGTATATGTATCAACTCTTATATAAATACCTCTAATATGATCAATGAAAGTCATGTTGGTTTCCCTTTTACATGGTATCAGAAGCCAAAAGAAAAGAACTCTACCTATGTTAGAAATTTTAGCCGCAATCAACGTTGTCGCCACTAGTGCCATTGTGTATGTTACTTTAGCGACAATGATGTCATCATCATCGTTTAATTCCACCTTCCAATTTTCAAGTAAATTGACTTCAACAAACTTCTTATTCTGGCGAACACAATTTCTTCCTATGATTCGTGATTGTGGATTAGAGCATCATCTTGATGGCTCTTAACCAATTTCAACGAAATATTTTGGTAAAAATTAATTGAATCTTGAATATCAAAATTGGGTACATCAGTATCAAATGGTTTTAAGTTGGATTGGGTCTTTATTTCAAAGAGTGTGTTACCACTAATAGTAGGCATCGAGATATTTCATGCAGCATTAAAAATTATTTTTAGCATATGCTACGATATTCAAGTTAAAAGTTCATAAATTAAAAAATCAATTGTATACTTTTTGTCATAGATCTAATTCAATTAAACGTATATTAAAAAAGTAAGAGTATAGCAGATAAACTTATTGCTTTACAACATCCTATTATAAAGAGGACGATCTTGTTGAGTCTGTTAAGTGTGACTCAGGTGCGCCTTATTGTCCTTTTACATGATCTCTTGACGCAACACAAACTAATGCATATTTTGATAACTTATATGGCCTCCTTTTTTTTATGAAAGAACGATAATTATAGCATGAAGAATTTATTGTAATTGTGTCAACTGCTCACTATGAAATAGCCCAAACCTCAGTGTGGGCAAGGTCGAGGTTGTGATAATTGAGGATGTGACAAGAATAATTACTTTTGTTCTCCATCACCACTTGGTTGTGGATTTTCTGATTTAGTTTAAACTGTTATCACGAATAATCAACTCTATTCTCCAATGATGCAAGTAGCACCATTGAATACTTCTATCATCAGTTGTTATAATTGTGAAGGTCTCGGATATGTGTCTCTTATTTGTCCTTCACCAATGATTAAAATAACTAATTGTGATATCAATAAATCATCCTCTGACATTGCTATCACCTCTTCACAACCTTCTCAATTGTGTTTTATGGATAGTAGCACCATACACTATTTTCTACTAATCTAGACAATCTTGTTATTCACTTTAAATATCAAAGTCCTGAAAAAATTGTGGTAGGTAATAATTGTAAATTACCTATCTCTCATATTGGTTATTCTCATTTGTGTGTTTCATGGACTTTCTTTAATTTAAATTATATTTTATTGTTTTATGTATCTTTTTTAATTTAAACAATATTTTGTGTGTCTCTAGTGCTACTAGTTCCTTTATTAAGGTTAATAATATTTTTATGAATTTTTTTCTTACTATTTTCTTTGTGAAGGATTTGGCAACGAGGATTCCGATGTTCAAAGGTCTGAATGAAGATGGTCTCTATCACCTTTCAGTGTCCCTGTTGCAGTGTTCTATCTAGTTATACTTTGTAATAATAAAAGTATGGCATGCTCAACTTGGATATGTTTCTCCTTCAACAGTTTATCGTTTAATCTCTAGTAATAGTTTAGGTTTTGATAACTCAAGTGATTTTCGTAGTTCATTGTGTCATGTTTATGTAAAAAGAAAAATTCATAAGTTTTTTTTCTCAGTGTTTGAATATTCAGCTTGTGATTCTTTAAATTTAATTTGTACGGATATTTGAAGTTCATACCCAAAAGTTCAAATGAACTTTTTGTTATTAGACTATATTTTTTTTATCACTTTAACGAATATTTTTTGGATATATTTTACTAAGAACAAATATGATGTGCTTGATATTTTTCATCAATTTGATTTATTGGTTGAGAAATTTTTCGACTGTCTCATTAAATAATTTCAGACAGATTGGAGAGTTGAGTTTCAAACCTTGACTTCTTATTTGAGCACATATGAGATCACACAATGTATTTTCTGTTCATATACCCTTAAATATAATAGGTGCATAGAAAGAAAATATAAGCATGTCACTGAAATTGATCGTGCACTTTTTTTCACATTCATGTTCCTTATAAATTTTAGATAAATACATTTAAAATGAATGTCTTTGTTATCAATTTTTTGTCCACCCCTCGATTAAATCATAAAAGTACATATAAAAATTTCTTTGACGACAAGCTTAATTACAATCAACTACGTATTTTTGATTGCTAATGTTACCTCTAGCTTCATCCTCATACACAAAATACTTAGTCCTTATTTTACTCCTGACATCTTTTTTTATTATACTCACACTCACAAAGGTTGTAAGTGTTATAATCTTTTCTAATAAGTTTTTTGTTTCACGTTTTGTATTGTATGATGAATAAGTGTTCACTTTTTAAGAAGTAGGTGGTGTATGTGCTGCATATACTGAGCCAGACACAAATTCACTTATTATTACTATTCTTCATATTGTCCCAGCTACACAATTGAATCTATTGATGTCATCACGTCGACTACCAGTCAGCCAAGAACTTACCTTATTCGTTATCCTCTTCGCATTGTTCTCCTACACCATGTCCATCACATGCTTTTCTTGTTTCATTTGGTACTGGCTCACACGGTAAACAAGTTCAAGGCCTCAATATTTTGATTGATGGTGATGTTTCTGATACTTCAGGCAACTCTAATTCTAGTGGTACTACTTCATTGAATTTAGTCACACTTTTTCGCAATCATTTAATGGTTACACACAAATAAAAAATCTTAATATCAAACGTATTTAGTCTTCTCCTCCTTCCTAGCTTTACTATTGAGCTCACATGTTATACTTAGTTTATTAAAGCTTTTGAATGAGAATCTGCTATGTTCGCAGAATATAATGTGTAAATTACAATTGGTACAAGAAGTCGGCTTCTCTTGATCAAGATTCGAATATAATTGATTCTAGATGATTTTCAAGACAAAGAAAAAATCGTATGGCTCCATTGAATGACATAAAGGCCAGATTGATTGTCAAGGGATTTCATCAACGCCCTAAAATTGACTTTGATAATACTTTTATTTTTTTATTAAACCTACAACTATTCAACTATTCCTTTCGATTATCGCATCACAAGAATCAACTTGATTATGTGTTCTTGCATGGTAAGCTAGAAGAGGATGTATACATGATTTAACTATCAGGTTTATTGACCTAATCGTCTTAATTACATGTGTAAACTATAAAAATCTATTTATGGCCTCAAACATGCTACTTGAATTTGAAATAAATATTTGACTGACGTCATGCGTGAACTTGATTTCTAAGGTTTCAAAATAAATTTCTCACTCTTTTTTAAAAACACAAATACTAAAAAATTATTTTATCTGATATATATTAATGATATTATAATCTTGAACATGTCTATGCATCTAGTTGATTCATATCTTCAATAAATGAAAATATGTTTCTTCTTGCGCAACTTGGACAAGCTTAATTACTTTTTGGATATTGAAGCTACTTAGTTGTCATGCCCAGACCGTCGTGAGTGGCACCCACCCAACCCCCGGATGAGCAAACCAGTAGAGTTCAACCCTTAGCCTAGACTATCAGCCTAAAACCAACAAACAGAAAATAAACTAGCAATTCAAATAATGTGAAAGGCCTTTCATTGAAATAAAATCCTGCAGAAATTCCCCTAGAATCTGAAAGTCATCGTACCAAACAGTACCAATACTAGCGTACGGATGCAACCCCAAAGCTTAAAATAATAAAGAGATAGTCTAATCCCGAAAAAATTAGGCTACAACTCAAAGATAAACACCAAGGCAGCTCACCCTTGATATCTGGAATAGTCCAGCATACAAGTGAGGTCGTCCGCTGCCGGAAGATTTCCTGTACTCACAAGAAAAATAAGCAAGTGCAGTATCAGTACACAACTACCGTGTACTGGTAGGATCATCAACCAGTTCCAAATAAAACAGTGTATAATCAGTACAACAAATCAAGTATAAGTACAAAAAATATGCAACAAGTCAATAGGCTCTCCTAGACTACAAGTCTCTACCTAGCTTGTTCCCGCATGAAATTCACCTTTTATAACTCTAAACAACAATCACAGAATCAATAAATCATTCTTTTTGTCTAACCTGGACCCACCCTGGGATCCCTTCTAAACAACACCTAAGTGTTAAACAGACAACCCGGCCTAATCCAAGACCAACTCAATAGATATAACAGGATTCCCGGTCACTCAAGGACCATCAACGAATACCACAATTCATTAAAATAGCCCGGTCCACTCACGAAACTAATAACAGTCAATGCAATACAATAATATCAATGCAATAATACAGTAAAATAAACCCGTACCAGGCGTGGTACCCGAGCCAACCGTTACTATTCCGTACCAGGCGTAGTACCCGAGCCAACCATTTGTTATACCTGTACTAGGCGTGGTAGCCGTGCCAATCGTTAGTATACCTATACTAGGCGTGGTACCCGAGCCAACCGAATGTCAATAATCCACAGTCAAATAATGAACAAACAACTTGTAAACTAACAAGCTACACATCGTTCAATTCACAGACTGTAAAACAGGACCCTTAGACATTCTACACAATTCCTCTAAGCCATGCTATTCATACAAACACTTAGATAAGAGTACAAAATATACAACATTCATAGGAATCGTAAGCCATCACCTACCTCGAAATGATCCAAGCTCTACTCAATCTGAGCTTTCCCGTATTCCGGATTCCTTTCTCATTCTTGGTCTAAAACAATATAGAAGTATTCAAATTAACAAACAAGGCTTGCACATTACCCGGATTACACCAAATTCCAGACCCCCAGACCACCCATGATCATCCTACTATTTTTCCCGGGCTTCCCGCCATTAATTTCCCTAGTTCTATCATTTTTACGGATAAAAATAGAGAATTTAACAACATACGATCATAATACCTTACTTTTAACCATACCCAAGAACTTTCATGCCTAGAATCCCCCTTCTTCCCCGGATTCTACTATACCTAGGTTATTCAAACCTTTGTCCAAGTTCCGTCCTAGCCATTCTACCGTGTAGGAAAAGTAGTACGAAGATTGGGGAGTAGAATCCTTACTTTTAGGACAAAAAATAATTAAAAACTGGTAGAAATTGCCCAAAATCGCCCCCTTTATTCTCCCAAAACATTTCAAGAAAAACTTAACTATTTTGGGGAAGTTTCTACATTAAATCCCATCACTCTCCGCTATAGAGGTCTGTTCCACTATAGCGGTACCACCGTAGCGGACTCGTCCGCTATGGCGGAGGTTGACCGACGTTGACTTCTGCTGTAGCGGTAATTTCTTTGCTACAGCGGAGGTCGCTATGACAGAGTGTCAACCACTATAGAAAGTCATAAAACCTTCAAAACTAGTCCATTTTACAAAACACTTATTTTTTCGACATCCCGAATAACCCCTTCACGTCAACCTCGATTTCGGGAGTTCTACTTACCCAAATTCAATTCTGAAAAGTCCCTCAGACTCCTTTATATGTTAGCTAAGAGAAAAAATAGCTCACCACAAGACATCCAACCTAATCCTTACCTGGATTTCCCTAGACTCCACCTCGCTCCAAATCCGGTCGAGGCTAAACTAGCCCAGAATTTCAAACTCCCAAACTCGGAGTTTTTTAACTCTAAAACTTGACACGATTGGACTACCCATAATGACGGACCCAGTCATTATAAAAGATATCAGTTTACCCATCGTTCATCCCCGAATGATCAAACCCGAATTTACAGAAATAAAAGAAAGAAAGTATAGTACCTGAATCTTCAAACAAATGAGGGTACTTGTCCCGCATGTCCTTCTCGGTTTTTCAAGTGGCTTACTCATCCGGATGATGCTTCCACTGAACCTTTACCATATCAATCACCTTTGTCCTCAACCTCCAGACATCTCAAGCAAGAATCAAGACTGGTTCCTCTTCATAACGAAGATCCTTATCGAAAAGTACCTCATCCCACCTGATGATGTAGTCCCCATCACCATGGTATCTCTTAAGCATGGATACATGGAATACCGGAGTGCTAACTTGTAAGCCACTGGCCCCACAATCTCAAGAACCTCAAACGGACCGATGAACTGAGGGCTAAGCTTGCCCTTCTTACTAAACTGCATAACTCCCTTTATTAGTGACACTTTCAACAATACCTGTTCACCAACTTGAAATTCCATGTCCTGGATCTTGCGATTTGCATACTCCTTCTGCCTGCTTTCGGCAGCCAGCAATTTGGCCTGAATGCCCCTTACTTTTTCCTGTGCTTCCTTTACCAATTCCACTCCCAAAGGCTTTACATTGCCTTTCTCAAACCACCCAACCGGTGATCTGCATCTCCTCCCATACAACGCCTTGAATGGTGCCATGTCAATGCTGGAGTGATAGCAATTGTTGTATGAGAACTCGTACAATGGTAGAAACTGGTCCCAATGACCTCCGAATTCTATCACACATGCTCTTAGCATATCCTCCAATACCTGGATCGTCCTCTCCGACTGACCATCTGTCTGAGGATGGAAGGTTGTGCTAAAAGTGAGTTGTGTACCCAACTCTTCATATAGCTTGCCCCAAAATTTAGAGGTGAACTGCGTACCCCTGTCTGAAATGATGGATAGTGGCACCCCATGCAATCTCACAATCTCCTTCACGTAGATCTTAGCCAATTGCTGCGAATTGTAATCTACCCTGACCGAAATAAAATGAGCGGACTTGGTCAGCCTATCAACAATGACCCAAATTGAGTCATACTTCCCCAATGTCTTGGGAAGACCCATCACGATGTCCATGTCTATCCTTTCCCACTTCCACTCTGGAATTAGCATTCTCTGGAGTAGTCTTGCAGGTCTCTGATGCTCATACTTTACCTGCTGGTAGTTCTGACATTTGGACACAAAGTCAACTATGTCCCTTTTCATTTCGGGCCATCAGTAATGCTGCCTTAAGTTCCTATACATTTTGGTCACACCCGGATGAATTAAGTACCGCGAACCATGGGATTCCGCCAAGATTTTCTGAATTATATCATCAACCCAAGGAACACAAATCCTCTCTCTAAAATTTAGTACTCCACCAGAGTCTAACGTGATGTTCTTGGATTCCCCATATATTACCTTACCTCGGAGCTTACTCAGTTTTGTATTCTGAAACTGTTTGGCCTTTATTTCCTCTATGAAGGTGGCTTTGACCTCAATGTTGGCCAATAACCCACCCTGTTTTGAAACACTTAAGTGCATGAACTTGGCCTCCAAAGCCCGAATTTCCCTTGCTAGTGGTTGTTTGGACACCCCCAAACAATCCAAACTACCTATGCTAACTGTTTTCCAGCTCAATGTGCCTGCCACCACATTAGCCTTACCTGGATGGTACTGAATAGTCACATCATAGTCCTTCAATAACTCCATCCACCTTTTCTGCCTCACATTCAAATCCTTCTGAGTGAAGATATGTTGCAGGCTGCGATGATCAATGAACACTTTACACTTGACACCATAGAGATAGTGTCTCCAAATCTTGAATGCAAAGACCACTACTGCCAATTCTAAGTCATGAGTAGGATAGTTTCTCTCATGCACCTTCAAATGCCTAGATGCATAGGCTATCACATTCCTATCTTGCATTAACACAACACCCAAACCAGAATGTGAAGCATCACAGTAAACAATAAAGTCTTTACCTTCAACCGGCAAGGACAATACAGGAGTCATAGTCAGAAGTGTCTTGAGCTTTTGGAAGCTCTTCTCGCATTTGTCGGACCACATAAATGGTACATCTTTCTGTGTCAGCCTGGTCAGGTGAGTAGCAATAGACGCAAAATCCTTAACAAACCTCCGGTAGTACCCTGCGAACCCAACAAAACTCCTCACCTAGGTCACAGAGCTAGGCCGGGCCCAATTCTTGACTGCCTCAATCTTCTGGGGATCCACTATTACCCCCTGTTCTGACACTACATGCCCCAAGAATGCAACTGAAGTCAACCAAAACTCACACTTAGTGAACTTCGCATAAAGCTTCTGGCATCTCAAGATGTACAACACAATACGAAGATGATTAGTATGCTCCTCCCTACTCTTGGAGTAGATCAAAATATCATCGATAAACACAATCACGAAGGAATCCAAATATAACTTAAATACCCCATTCATCAAACTCATGAATATTGTCGGTGCATTGGTCAAACCAAACGACATTACTAGGAACTCGTAATGCCCATACCGAGTCTGAAAAGCAGTCTTAGAAATGTCCTCATGCCTAATCCTCAACTGATGGTACCCCGACCTCAAGTCAATTTTCAAAAACACCGATGCGCCCTGAAACTGGTCAAACAAATCATCAATGCGGGGTAGAGGGTACTTATTCTAGATGGTCACCTTATTCATCTGCCTATAATCTATGTACATCCGCATACTACCATTCTTTTTCCTTACAAACAAAATAGGATCACCCCAAGGCGACGCACTGGGATGGATAAATCCCTTATCTAGAAGTTCCTGTAGTTGAGTCTTAAGTTCCCTTAACTCTGCTGGAGCCATACGATACGGAGGAATATAAATGGAATGAGTGCCTGGCTCCAGATCAATACAGAAGTCGATATCCCTGTCTGGAGGCATACCAGGAAAATCCGCTGGAAACACCTCTAGAAACTCAGAAACCACTAGAACTGACTCAATAGATGGGGACTCCACACTATCATCCTGGAGATGAGCTAAGAAGGCTAGACACCCTCTCCCCACTAGCTTCCTAGCCCTAAGGAATGATATGACCTTAACTGGCTTAGGCCTATACACACCTTCCCACTCTAGTATTTCCTTACCCGGAATCTCTAGAGCCATAGTCTTGGTGTTACAGTTCAACACAGCATAATAAGAGGACAGCCAGATCATACCCAAGATAATATCAAAATCAGCCATATCCAAAATTACCAAGTCTACCCAAGTATGCACAATAGAACAGTCATGATAAACATGAGTCACAATCACAGACTCGCCAACCGGGGTAGAAACATGGATAGAGGAATCAAGGATATCACAAATCAATTCCAGACCCAACGCAAAACTCACAGATACATAAGAATATATAGAACCTGGGTTAAATAATACCGAAGTCATTTTATCGCAGACAAGAATGGTACCTGTGATCACCGCATCTGATGCTTCCGCCTGAGTTCTCCCTGGAAATGCATAGCAATGAGCCTGATCATCAATCCGGGCAACTTCCTAGTCCAGCTGCGCTGCACCCCTACCCGCACCGCCATTCCCTCTGTTGCCTCGGCCTCACTGAAAGTTTCCTCGCCCACCCTGTGGACGACCTCTAGCATTACCACCTCTACCTGTCGGGACCACCGCTCTAGACTGCTGCTGACCCTAATTACCTATCTTCCTGAGTGGGAACTCCCTCTTAAAGTGGACAAGATCACCACAATGGAAGCAACCACGGTCAAGTGTAGGCCTGCTAGCTGATGTATAGGACGCTCCCTGGACTTTAGGAGCTGAAGACTGAGTATGAGCTCCCTGACGACTACCTGTAGCAGCTGGCAGAGCTGACTGAATAGGATGGGCCGAGTATACCTGCTGATTATGACCCCTGGAGTACGAACCTACATAATTTCCCTCATTTCGGGGATTCTTGGCTAACGCCTTAGCCTGCCCTGCCTTTCTGACTCCCTCAAGTTTCTTCACATAATCCGCCACATCATTAAAGCCCTTCCCTGAAGAAGTCATATGCACTGACAGTACATGTAGCTCAGTATTAAACCTTTCACAAATAACCGGACCCGTTCCTCCTCGAAACCCAACATCTATGTGGCAAAATGAGACAAGGCGTGGAACTTAGCCTTGTAAGCAGATACTGACATGCTACCCTTCTCCAAGTTTAAAAACTCATCCTTCTTCCGGTCCCTCAAAGTACGGGGTACGTACTTCTCTAAAAACAAAGCGTGGAACTGTTCCCAAGTCAGTGGGGGTAGAACAAAAGACGGGCACTCTACATGAGACCTCCACCACTGCTTAGCATAACATGTAGCTGAAATGTGATAAACTCAACCCCATGCTGACGTACAATACCCAACTTGTGAAACCTCTCATAGCAATCCAAGATGAACTCATAAGCATCCTCCCTATCAGTACCCTGAAATGTAGCAGGTTTCAGCTTGAGAAACTTGGTCAGCATCTCATGCTCATTCCCTATAATCACTGGGCCTAGCATTGGCCTGAAGAAGTCATTCGTGCCTGAAGCTGCATCTATCATAGGAGTTGTAGTAACCGCTAGTTGAGTATCTAAGGCTTGGTTTGCAAAAGCCGCGAGTATGGCTTCAGTACCAACCAACCCACTCAAAATATTCCAAGCCTGCTGAAAGGCTTCTGGTGTCATAATAGGGAGGACTGCACCCCCAACCGATGTTGCCTCCTCTCGCGCCTCAATATCTTAAGCCACAACTTCTACATCTTCAGCAACATGTTCCTGAGGTGGGGTAGGGGTCACTTCATGCTCTCCAGCAGCCGCTCGAGCTCCACCTCTGGTAGGTACAGCTCTACCTCATCCTCTGCCCATTTCCCTGCCTCTACCACGGACAGCGGGGTCCTGCTACTGGGACCGCTGCTCTAGCTCTGTAGTTCCTTGTGTTAAACATCTGTGGACAGAAGATTGAATGAGATTAGATGCCAACTTGTATTACCAGATAGCAATTAGAATCAAGTTATAGCATGAAGTAAAGAAGGAAGAGATAGTTTTCCTAAAGCCCCATAGCCTCTCGAAGAAAAGTACGGACGTCTCCGCACAGTTCTGCATGACTTTACTAGACCTGTTTGGTACGATGAGATCAACGAACCTAGGGCTTTGATACTATCTTTGTTATGACCCAGACCTTCGTGAGTGGTACCCACCAAACCCCCGGATGAGCAAACCAGTAGAGTTCAACCCTTAGCCTAGACTATCAGCCTAAAACCAGCAAACAGAAAATAAACTAGCAATTCAAATAATGCGAAAGGCCTTTCATTGAAAAAAAACCCTGCGGAAATTCCCTTAGAATCTGAAAGTCATCGTACCAAACACTACCAATACTAGCGTACAGGGATGCAACCCCAAAACTTAAAACAATAAAGAGATAGTCTAAGCCCGAAACAATTGGTCTACAACTCAAAGATAAACACCAAGGCAGCTTGGTCGAACATCTCACCCTTGATATCTGGAACAGTCCGGCCTACAAGTGAGGTCGTGCATCAACCGCCGGAAGATTTCCTGTACTCACAAGAAAAACAAGCAAGTGCAGTATCAGTACACAACCACCGTGTACTGGTAGGATCATCAGCCAGTTCCAAATAAAACAGTGTATAATCAGTATAGCAAATCAAGTACAAGTACGGAAAATATGCAACAAGTCAATAGGCTCCCCTAGACTACAAGTCTCTACCCAGCTTTTTCCCGCATGAAATCCACCTTTTATAACTCTAAACAACAATCATAGAATCAATAAATCATCCTTTTTGTCTAGCCCGGACCCACCCTGGGATCCCTTCTAAACAACACCTAAGTGTTAAACAGACAATTCGGCCTAATCCAAGACCAACTCAACAGATATAACATAATTCTCGGTCACTCAAGGACCACCAACGAATATCACAATTCAATAAAATAGCCCAGTCCACTCACGGAACTAATAACAGTCAATGCAATGCAATAATATCAATACAATGATGCAGTAAAATAAACTCGTACCAGGCGTGGTACTCGAGCCAACCGTTAGTATTCCATACAAGGCGTGGTACCCGATCCAACTATTTGTTATACCCGTACTAGGCGTGGTACCCGTGCCAACCGTTAGTATACCCGTACCAAGTGTGATACTCGGCCAATCGAATGTCAACAATCCACAGTCAAATAATGAACAAACAACTTGTAAACCAACAAGCAACACACCGTTCAATTCACAAACTTTAAAACAGGACCCTTAGACATTCTACATAATTCCTCTAAGCCATGCTATTCATACAAACACTTAGATAAGAGTATAAAATATACAACATTCACAGGAATCGTAATCCATCACCTACCTCGAAATGATCCAAGCTCTACTCAACTCGAGCTTTCCCGTGTTCCGGATTCCTTTCTCATTCTTGGTCTAAAACAATATAGAAGTATTCAAATTAACAACAAGGCCTGCACCTTACCCGGATTACACCAAATCCCAAACCCCCAGCCCACCCATGATCATCTTACCATTTTTTCCGGGCTTCCTGCCATTAATTTCTCTAATTTTATCATTTTCACATATAAAAATAGAGAATTTAACTACATACGATCATAATACCTTACTTTAAACCATACTCAAGAACTTTCATGCCTAGAATCCCCCTTCTTCCCCGGATTCTACCATCCCTAGGTTATTCCAACCTTTCCCCAAGTTCCCTCATAGCAATTCTACCTCTTTGAAAAAGTAGTACGAAGATTGGGGAGTAGAATCCTTACCTTTAGGATGAAAAATAGTGAAAAACGGGTAGAAATTGCCCAAAATCGCCCCCTTCTTCTTCCAAAATATTTCAAGAAAAACTGAACTATTTTGGGGAAGTTTCTGCATTAAATCCTGTCATGCTACACTATAGCGGTCCGCTCCGCTATAGTGGTATCAGCGTAGCGGAGTTGTCCGCTATGGTGGAGGCTGACCGACGTTGACTTCTGCCATAGCGGTAATTTTTTTCGCTACAACGGAGGTCGCTATGGAGGAGTGTCAACCGCTATAGCAGTTGATACGGGATAGAAAGTCGTAAAACCTCCAAAACTAGTCCATTTTACAACACACTTATTTTTCTGACATCCCGAAATAATCCCTTCACATCGACCTCAATTCTGAGAGTTCTACTTACCCGAATTCGATTCGGAAAAGTATCCCAGACTCCTTTATGTGTTAGCTACGAGAAAAACTAGTTCACCACAAGACATCCAACCCAATCCTTACCTGGATTGCCCTAGACTCTACCTCGCTCCAAATCTGGCCGAGGCTAGCCTAGCCCAAAATTTCAAACTCTCAAACTCGGAGTTTTCTAACTCTAAAACTTGGCACGATTGGATTACCCGTAATGATGGATCCGTTCATTACATTAGTGATTTAATGGGTTATTGTTACATCACTCTAAATAAATACATGATCTCTTGAAATGAAGTAACATGCTAACTTGCAGTGATAATTCTACTCTCATGTGCTTGAGCAATAAGCTGCATGCAAGTGACAACACTCAATTTCTCAATGATAATATTTATCGAAGTATTGTTGAAAGCTTATAATATCTCACTTTCACTAGACTTGATATTTTCTTTCCGATTAATAAAGTCTCTTTGTTTATGCATGATCTGACAGAGAAACATTAGGCAGCAGTTAAGTGTGTCTTGCAATATTTGTAGTCTCCCTCTTCTCATGGTATTTTCTTTCTAAAAAAAACTCTCACCAATTAAAAGGATATTGTGATGCCAATTTGAGAAGAAGTATAGATGATCAGAAGTCTATTACTGATTTTGCAATTTTCTTAGGTCCAATGCTTATTTTTTGGTGTTCTCACAAACAATGATCGGTCATGCGTTCTTTACTGAGGCCGAATATCGCTCTCTTACTGCTGTCACCAGTGAACTTCTATAAATTCTTCTATTATTAAAAAAATGATCTTTCTTTTGATTATGTGCCTTTTTTGTGGTGTGATAATTTAAGTGTGACCTATATTATCACTGACTCAATGATTCACTCTCACATCAATTATATGAAGATAAATTTTTACTTTATTCGAGATTGTGTATACAAAAAGGAACTTCAGGTTCATGATATTTCTTCTCATTATCAGTTTGTGGGTAATCTTACGAAACCATTTTTGAAGGATCATTTTTGTGATTTGTGTGGCAAATTGAACCTTTAACCTGGTTCAACTTGTGGGGAGTGATAAATATGGTATTTAGATATTAGTTATGCCACGATTCAGATGGTGACGTGATTGACACCCATGTTAACCCTCCGGTTGGAGAACCAAACAATCCAACCCTACTCTTAAACTTAACTAATTTTAAAAAAAGATAGATAAAATTTCACTCAAGTCATAAATAAATCAAGGTCTATACAAGTGATAAAATAATGTGCGAAAAACATTCATCTAACAATATCCCTAGAAATTGAAAGTCATCATCCAGAAATCTATATCAACATAGTCTAAGAATCTAATATCCACTAAAAATAATAAGATATGCGAGTTTCACTGTCCGAAAGAAACATAACAACTCGTGGAAGATCCATGGCAGTCTGAGAAGTAGTGATCACCCTTGAATTTGTAATTGGTCTCTCTAATCTAGCCGAGATCGCATCTCAGCCTCTGAAACACGGTCTGCACTCAACAAAAGAAAAACACAAGGTAGTATCAGTACAACACACTATGTACTAGTAGGTATCATAGGCCAACCCAATAATATAATATGAAAGCAGTAAAATGCATAATAAGTGATAGGACTCCAACACTTAGCATATAAGCAACCAATATATAAGCTCTCAAGTCAATTTAATAGAAACCAATTCAAGTTCACAATTCATATAATAGGACCACAAGAGATAAAAGGAGCAATCACACTCAACAACTATCTCACTTATCAATATATCCATCAATATCTGCTCATAGAGTCTGTATTTCTAGTCTCACCTTAGTTCTCAACCCACTCATCATAATAAGTAATGCAATAATACAAAACAAGATAAAAGAGTGTACACACATGCTATGGGTCTTATTTCTGTCCACTAACCATGACTTGCAAAGGACCCTGGGTGTCTATGTACCATACCGATATGGTATCTGCTCCATATCAAATGTATCAATAATAACATGTATATAATTAGGTTCTCATACTCATATTCTCACGAAGATACTCAGTGCCTAAGATACTATTCATACTTAGTCATTTCAGCTCACTTATCACTTCCTGTTTATTTAGCCTATTCATACAAGCACAATAGGAAAAGCATATACAATACAACCATGTCTGAAGACTAATCATAGGTTATACAATTTCACTACAAACATGCAATAAGTTAAGTATTAACTCTAATTCAAATCATAACCTACCTCGAGTGAAGATACAATACTCGCAAGATAGTTTACCACTGTCTTATCCTTTCTTAACTCTCCAGAATGCACAAGGTCTAGAAATAACAATAATATAAGAGTAATTAGCCAATTACCCTTTATTTCAAACTTTGGGAATCAAACTCAATCATTTTACCCGTTAAATGAGATTTCTAGCATTCCCTAAGGGTCAATTGATTACTAATTAGATCCATTACATTCATAGGATCAAGAACTCAAGGTTTCTAATCAAGTTCATACCTTTTCTCCATTTTTAAGGCTAAAGGTTTTACCTTTATGGAACTCAAAGTTCCCACTAGCCTTAAACATGTTAAGAACTAATAATTTTATGCTAGAACTCATAAAAACACAATTTAAGATCAATTCTATGTGATTTTACACCTATCCATAGGGTTCTTACCCAAGTTCATGCTTCTAGGGCTTAATTGCAAGAAATCCACCATTAATTCTTTCTCCAAGGTCTAAGGAAGATAATTATTTGTTAAACAAGGAGTTCTACAGATTACTTATCTCGAACAATAGAGTTTGCCCTAGTTTTCTTGAAAAATCCACGTCTTGGAGCTCTTAGATGAAATAGAATAATGAGAAGAATGACTCTGAAAATGGAAAATCGCATAGGTATTTTGCCGTGTAGTCTCAACGTGATGAATGACTCTTCATCGTGGTGGATTATTGCGAAACGGACCGCTCATCGTGATGGATTATTGCAATAAGGCGTCCTTCCGTCGTGACAAAGGCAAATTTTAGAACATCGCTATCTCTCTCCCAGACCCTGATTTTTCCACACACTTTATTTCATAGACACCACAAATTTTTCCCAACCCGACAACTATCATATTCGGAGTTGCATGACTCTAATTCTCATTCCAAAACTTTCTACAAGATTCTACGGCAGTTGGCTACCATAAATAGACAACATACTACCACATGATATCACATAAAATATGAATTACTCCTAAGATAATACTATATTGTAGTCTGAGCTTACCCTAGCCTGAGATTTTCAATTCTCACCTTGGGACTTTTTTAGCCATGTAGTTATGCCTTAATTCAGCATAACGATGAAACAGATTATTATATTAGATACCAATTAAACAATCATTCGTTCCTGAATGATAATTAGGAGAAAAATAGGGAAAATAAAGTTTACTTGAATCGGTGAACAAGTGAGGATACTTGTCCCGCATGTCTGCCTTGATCTCCCAAGTGGCCTCCTCAACTGGATGGTTCTTCCAATGGACCTTAACAGATGCAATTTCCTTGGTCCTCAACTTCCGAACATCTCGATCAAGAATAAAAATGATATCTTTCTCATATGAGAGGTTCTCATTTAACATGACCAAATTCCAGCGAATAATGTAACTACTATCACCATGGTACTTCTTAAGCATCGACACATAGAATACCGGATGAACTCCCTATAAACAATGTGGTAAAGTAAACCTATAATCTACTGGCTCCACCTTCTGAAGAATTTTGAAGGACCCAATATATCTCAGACTTAACTTGCCTAGCTTTTCAAATTGCATGACACCCTTCATGGGCGAGACTTTGAGCAAAACTTGCTCACCTTCCATGAAGAGCATGTCTCTAACCTTCCTATCTGCATACTCTTTTTACCGACTTTGAGCCGCTAAATATTTCCCTTAGATGAACTTCACTCTTTCCATGGAGTCCCTTACCAAGTCCATACCCAAAGGTTTCTCTTCAGACGAATCAAACCAACTAATGGGGATCTACATCTCCTCCCATATAAAGCTTCAAACGGGGCCACTTCTATACTGAAGTGATAACTATTGTTATAAGCAAACTCCACCAGTGCTAGGTATTGGTCCCAATGACCCCTGAAGTCCATCACATATGCACGAAGTATATCCTCTAACACCTGAAACGTATGCTCGGACTGCCTGTCCGTCTGAGGGTGAAAGGTTGTACTCAGGTCTAATCTTGTCCCCTACTCTTCGTGCAACTTCTGCCAAAAATTGGAGGTGAACTAGGTGCCCCTATCATAAATAATGGATATAGGCACCCCCACGCAATTGAATAATATCATTCAAATAAATCTTAGCCAGCTTGGCTGCATTAGGTCACTTGCACAAGGATAGAGTGTGTAGATTTAATCAACCTATCAACAGTGACCCAAATCGAATCGTACTTCCCCAAGGTCTTGGGGAGACCAACCACAAAATCCATGGCTATTCTATCCTACTTCCATTCAGGAATGGGAATTCTCTGAAGTGTACTGCCCTGATGCTCATATTTTACTTGCTGGCATTTTTGGAACTTAGCCATGAAGTCCACTATATCCTTCTTCATTCCACCCCACCAGTAATGTTACTTCAGGTCTCGTTACATCTTGGTCACACCAGGATGTAGGAGTACTTCAAACTTGTCATGGCCCAACCTACCGGGACGTCCGAGTGCCTACCTTATACACCTAGATAGACGAACCCTTACCACCTGTTCCAACGGGTAAATGCGGAAAATCAAGTATAACCAAAAATCCTCCTTTTAATACAGGAAAAACCTTTACAACATTTCATTTAAGAAAACCCTTTACAAAAGAAAATGATAACCTAATTCTTACAAATGAAAATAACTCTCGCTAGGATCTAGTCTAAATAGGTACAGGAGCTAGTACAAGAGTAAAACAGAAATGTAAAAGGACACATCTCCCACCATGGAAACAAGAATAGAGGCTGCTGAAAATCACCGTCATCCTGTACCTATGAAATATCACCGACCCTGCAGTAAAACTATACCCAAAAGGTATAGCAAGAATAGAATCAGTACAAACACATATACTGGTAGGCATAATTGATCGATCCGTATCCATTCCATACCATTATATAAGAAATCGAGGGAAATTCACAATTAATAACAATACTCGACCCTTTAACATTCACCATACCAAAGCCCAATATCAACCCAAGCCTGCCTATCCCTTCCGCTGCCAACTCCACCACTATGAGACGCTATTCTCTGACTCCTAGGACATTTCCAAATCACCTTAACCCTTAGACTTTCCAAGTCACCTTGTCACCTAGACTTCCCAAGTCACCTTGTCACCTGTCACCTTGTGACCTAGACTTCCCAAGTCACCTTGACACCTAGATTTCCCAAGTTACACTTGCCATTACCCGATATTTATGCCCATACCCAGACTACCATTACCTTACCCCAGTCAATCACTACGACTCAACAACCCAAAGTAAAACCCACTACTTAGTGACGTGGACCGCACTATCAGATCTCCACCTACTAGTACAAAATGCCCCAATGACGCTCAGGGCCATACTCGACAAGTAACAATAGCCAACATTATAACACGACCATGAGTCTCTACCTTAGCTTATCAACCGCACGTAAAAAGTCTAACCGACATTGACAATTCTCAGTGACAACAAACATATGTCCTTTTTACATAACCCGGACCAAACAAGGATCCCTAAGACATCATATATGCCAATAACATGTGACCTCGGTTCACAGAAGAACCACCTTGTCACTTAAGCATACTAACCCTGCCCTTCAAGGACCAACTATACGCCAAATAATAATAGATCCCGGCCTTCTCAGGAACCCAACATGTAAAGAACAATGAGTACACCCAGACTGATTAAAGCACTGCAACATATAATAACAGCCAGTAGTATAACTCCAGACTCTCAGTCTACCCTTTTGACTTATCAACCACAGAGAACATGTTCAATAATCATTTAACAATAATAATAAACATGACATTTACCCTTTTTCACTACCCGGGCCAATCAAGGATCCCTAGACCAACACATAAGTGTTAACATGCGATGCCCAGTCCACCCTAGGACCATCCCCATATTTAAGTGTAACAACCTGACCTGACCGCTCAAGGACGAATATAATCAATCACATATTTAACAATCAACCCAATCCACTCATGGAACCATCGACAAACACAGTCAATAATTTATTAAACTCGTACCAGGCATGATACCCTAGCCAACCAATATAGAACCTATACCAGGCGTGGTACCAGAGTCAACCATTAGTATCCCATACCAGGCGTGGTACCCGAGCCAACCATTAGTATCTTGTACCAGGCGTGGTACCCGAGCCAACCGTTAGTATCTCGTACCACGCATGGTACCCAAGCCAACTATTAGTACCATACAAACTAACAGTCAATATTAAATACGCAAGAACCACCCTTGTCAAACCAACAAGTAATAATTCAGTTCATATCATATATCAACACCCCAAATTATGTGGACATTTATTATTCCTTTCCTAAGAACAGAAACACATACAGTACTAAGTTATAGCTACAAGTATGTACATTGCATTATGCAAACATTAACCCTCACTTACCCGAGTCCCAGGTACATAACTAAATCTTGAATCCCGTCCGAAGACTAAATCCTTGTTCACCCCCTTTTGACACTTAACTAGTAGTTACATCAATTCTGGACTACTCTTAATGTCACGCTTTGAGGTTACCCCTAGACGTAACACGGGATTTAGGACCACAAGGATCCCAAGCTAACCCTTGGTCATAGCATTCTCAAGCATAACAAAAGATAAGCGGAAGCAATCTAAGATAGAAACTCATAATATCATAAATAGAAGCCAATTACGAAGTACAACTCAGAAATCATCTCATAAGGTCTATGTATGAAAAGCCTCTACTACTATCATAGAGAGTTATTGGGAAAACACCCCCAACTAACTCAAACATCTGAAAATAAAGAAGACATAAAACTGAGGTGGAGCCTAGCCCTCGAAATACGAGGACTCACCAATAGCTAAGTAGGAGTGGCCGGATCTCTAGCCACGGATCTGAGTAGGAACATCTGAGTCTGCATCATAAAAGGATGCAGTGCAATATGCGTTAGTACTATGGAATGTACTAAGTATGTGAGCAATGCATGAACATGGTGAAAACATGCTAAGTATACTTGAATAACTGAAATCGTGCTTTTAAAGAATAACTGAATGCAATGACTCTAAAATATCATAAGTCGAAGCATACTCATAAGTAATAAGACTGAAATCTAATTTAGAGTCAAATGCAACTTTAATCGTAAATTGTTTCTTTGGGAGGTTCTATAACCGACATAGACCATGTGAGCTACAAAGAATCTGATGTATACGCCCAATCGAGAGGACCCAATGTACCTTGCCAGGGGTACAAAGGCATGACTGTAACGTAATCACCTGAGACTGATGCCCAGCACGGGACTTAACCTATGGGGGCAACGTAGTTATGGGACTCATGGGTACTCTCACCCATCCAACTTGGTGCTAATACTACTCCCAAAAATATACATATAGATCATATAATACCAATGACATATCTAATGCCAAAGGTGTTCAAAACCAATGACATATCTGATGCCAAAGCTAAGAAAAAAACTAATGACATATTTAATGCCAAAGCTAAGTAAAAACCAATGACATATCTGATGCTATGCAATTCAAAGTCATAATCTGAAGGCTTAGCTTAGGCATAGCTCAAAACATTCTTTTCATACCAAATTCATACTTGAAGAATCATACATGAAGTTTCATAAGTTCATAAGTGCCATGATAGATAATCATGCTAATTTCCTCTTGAAAACATGTAAATTCATGGGTTCATGCTAGAAATCCACTTTCATGCTTGGGATTTCAAAATCAATGAAAGAATCATAATCAATAAGAAACCATGAATTTAAATATAGAAAGTGTTTTTATAAACTTTCCCCAATTTTGGTTCAAAACCCTAGTTTCATAACTTCATAATTCAAATTCATGAGTTGGGGATTTTGGGCACAAGGGTGGAAGAAACCCATTGCTAAAGACCCACATACCTTAGGTGAAGATTACCCACTTCAATGGAAAAGATTTGGAGACTTGACTTGGAGCTTGGAGACTTGAGCTTGAAGAGGGATTTTCCTTTTTTGGAGGAGAATGAGGAACTTGGGATGAACTTAGGGTGATATGGGTGAAAACCCTTCCAAAAGTAGTCAAAACGACTTCACTTAATACATAATAGGGTAGGAAATGACTAAAATGACCCTGGGATTTAATGGGGAAAAACCTGAAAAATGGTCAACTTACAGTGGCCACTACTCAGTCTATGAGTCGTGATCTGAACGACGAGTCATCATTTGCCATTCGTAGAACTCAGGCTGGAAGCTTGGGCTCCAGATCCATTTCTACGGGTCAATAGGACGGACCCATGGAATGGATCACGATTCGTCGAATAGAGTCGTAGAACTCAGGTTGCTAGGCTGACTCGGTCAAACCACGACTCAAGACTACGGCTCATCATTTGACTGATGAGTCATAGACTTGCCTCGTAGTTCCTGAAGGGAATTTGGGGAAATGTTATCTCTCTGAAGACTTTCCACGAGTTAATAGGATGGATCCGTGATTTAAACCACGGACCGTAGACTGGACTCGTGGATCCTGACCGTCTGCATCCTTGATTCAATGAGTGCCATCCATGAACCGTGGTTCCAACCACGACTCGTGCTCGTAGATCCTGAATCATGGGAAATTTCTGAAGTTTCTAACTTAGATAGCTGGATACGTGCACGGGGTGTTACAATATCCCCCCTTGGGATCATTCGTCCTCGAATGAAGGCTAGACAAGGGAAACTGAGGGGAAAACAACCCAACCAAACATCATAACATAGAAATCAAGGGAGTAATCATGGAAACTGAACTTCTTAACTTGAAACATGATAAACTAACTTCATGAAACATGTATGCATGCTAGGATCATGAGAGAAACTGGTGGAATAGAATCAGAGTGATATACTAAGGAGGAAACTAATACCTCAAGATGGAACTGAGTCAGAAGGAAAGAGATGAGGATATTTGGCCTTCATCGCCTTTTCCGCTTCCCAAGTAGCACCTTCAACAAGCTGATTCCTCCGAAGGACTTTTACCAAAGCGACTTTTTTGTTTCGCAACCTCCGAACATGATGATCAAGGATCTCCACGACAACCTCCTCATAGGTGAGACTATCCTTCACACCTACATTTTTTAAAGGAACAATCAAGCTCGGATCACCAACACACTTCTTCAACAAGGAAACATGGAAAATTGGATGAATCGCTTCCAACTCCGTTAGCAACTCCAACTCATAAGAAACACTACCAACTCTCCTCGAAATCCGATAAAGACCTACAAAACGGGGACTAAGTTTTCCTTTCTTTCCAAACCTCATTACACCCTTCATGGGTGACACCTTAAGGAAAACCCAATCATCAACTTCAAATTCTAACTCCCTTCTCTTCACATCTGCATAAGATTTCTATCGACTCTGAGTGGTCTTCAACCTTTCCTGAATAAGCTGAACTTTCTCCATAGTCTCATGCAAGGA
Organism: Jaltomata sinuosa; assembly: GCA_003996215.1. Classification (NCBI taxonomy): domain Eukaryota; kingdom Viridiplantae; phylum Streptophyta; class Magnoliopsida; order Solanales; family Solanaceae; genus Jaltomata; species Jaltomata sinuosa. Next base: position 40,105 of record QJPP01003133.1, on the reverse strand, counting down.
ATCTGGACCAATCAAGGCTGCCTCACCAACCTCGAACCAACTAATAGGAGACCTACACCTCCGGCCATAAAGTGCCTCATACGGAGCCATCTGGATGCTAGAGTGAAAACTGTTGTTGTAAGCAAACTCGATAAGAGGTAAGTGATCATCCCAATTTCCTTTGAAGTCAATAACACAAGCCCTCAACATATCCTCCAAAGTATGAATAGTACACTCGTCCTGGCCATCTGTCTGAGGGTGAAAAGTTGTGCTAAGCTTCACCTTAGTGCCAAGACCTTTCTGAAACGACCTCCAAAACAGAGATGTAAACTGAGGACCTCTATCCGAAATGATGGACAAGGGAACACCATGCAATCAAACTATCTCCCAAATATAGAGTCTGGCATAATCATCCACGGTATCCGTAGTCTTAACAGCCAAGAAATGGGATGACTTGGTCATCCGGTCGACAATCACCCAAATGGAATCATGTTGCCTTCGAGTACGAGGCAAACCCGTAATAAATTCCATATTGATTGCTTCCCATTTCAAAGTGGGAAGGTCAATATCCTGAAGCATACCACCTGGACTTTGATGTTCCACCTTTACCTATTGACAGTTGGGACACTTAGCCACAAACCCGGCTATGTCCTTCTTCATACCATTCCACCAAAAGACTTCCCGTAGGTCACTATACATCTTAGTGGCACCCGGATGAATGGAGTATCTAGAACTGTGAGCCTCAGACAAAATCTCTTGTCTCAACCCATCAACATCTGGCACACACAAGCGACCCTGATAACGAAGCACACCATCTCCCCCATGGGAGAAAATGTCAACCCTTTGCTGACGAACTGCACCCTTAAGCTGAAATAGAATGGGATATTGGTCTTGCTTTGCTTTCACTTCCGCCACTAAGAATGATTCAGAACCATTAGTCACAATCACACCACCGTCGGTCGAGTCCACAAGGCGAACTCCCAACCGAGCAAGCCTATGAACTTCTTTAACCAATTCCTTCCTTTCACCTTCGATGGAAGCTACACTTCCCATGGACAACCTACTCAAAGCATCTGCCACAACATTGGCCTAACCCGGATGGTAAATCACACTCATATCATAATCCTTAAGGAGCTCAAGCCATCTCCTTTGTCGCAAATTTAACTCCTTTTGAGTGAACACATACTGAAGACTTTTGTGATCCGTGAACACATCAACATGCACACCATACAAGTAGTGTCTCCAAATCTTCAAAGCAAAAACCACGGCCGCTAGCTCAAGATCATGAGTAGGGTAGTTCTTCTCATGCACCTTAAGTTGTCTCGAGGCATAAGTAATCACCTTGCCTCGTAGCATCAAAACACAACCCAAACCAATTCTGGAGGCATCACAATACACAACAAAATCATCAAGGCCCTCGGGTAGAGCCAATACTGGAGTTGTAGTCAATCGAGTCTTCAATTCCTAGAAACTTTTCTCACAAGAGTCGGACCACTGGAACTTAACCTTTTTCTGAGTCAATCGGGTCAATGGAGAAGCAAGGGAAGAAAACCCTTCCACAAATATCCTATAGTAACCATCCAAACCCAAGAAACTTATAATATCGGACAGAGAAGTGGGTCTAGGCCAGTTCTTTATCGCTTCAATCTTTCGAGAATCAACCCGAATACCATCACTAGTCACAATGTGACCCAGAAAAGCAACAGACTGCATCCAAAACTTGCACTTGCTAAACTTAGAAAACAACTATCTCTCCTTGAGAGTTTGCAACACAACCCTCAAGTGATCCGCATGCTCCTCCTCACTCTGAAAGTAGATGAGGATATCATCAATGAAAATGATCACAAACATATCCAAATACTGTTTGAACACACGGTTCATCAAATCCATAAAAGCTGCAGGAGCATTTATTAGACCAAAAGACATAACAACAAACTCATAATGACCATATCGAGTCCTGAAGTCCGTCTTCGGGATATCACACTCCCGAACTCGAAGCTGATGATAACCGGATCTAAGGTCGATATTGGAGAAGAACCTAGCACCCTGAAGCTGATCGAACAAGTCATCAATCCTAGGAATGGGATACTTATTCTTGATTGTGACCTTGTTCAATTGACGGTAATCAATACACATTCTAAGAGATCCATCCTTCTTTCGAACAAACAAAACTGGGGCACCCTAAGGAGAAATACTTGGCCTGATGAAACCCTTATCAAGCAAGTCTTTCAGTTGATCTTTCAACTCTTTGCGTTCTGCCGGGGCCATTCTATAGGGACGAATAGAGATAGGATTCATATCCGAAAAAAGATTTATCCCAAAGTCAATTTCCCATTCGGGAGGGACTCCGGGCAAATAATCGGGAAACACTTCTAGAAATTCATTCACAATAGGAACAGACTGAATAGTCAGGGTCTCGGACTCCGTGTCCATAACTCGAACTATATGATAGACATAACCCTTAGAAATAATCTTCCTAGCCTTAAGATAAGATATGAAATGACCCTTCGAAGAAGAGGGACTACCTTGCCATTCTAGGACAGGTTCATGAGGAAACTTGAAACTAACCACACGAGTGCGCCAATCAACTGAGGCATAACATGCATACAACAAATCTATACCAAGGATAACATCAAAGTCAGTCATCTCCAACTCTACTAAATCCGCTAAAGTGACTCTATGAAGGACTGAGATAGGGAAATTTTGGTAGACTCTTTCGGCTAGGACTGACTCACCAACAGGAGTAGAAACATGAAAGGGTTCTAAAAGCATTTCAGGACCAATCTCGAACTTACAAGCAACATAAGGGGTTACAAAAGACAAAGAGGCCCCGGGGTCTAACAAAGCATACACATCATGAGAAAAGATTTTCAACATACCGGTAACCACATCAGGAGAACTCTCCTGATCCTGTCAGGCGGACATAGCATAGAGACGGTTCTGGCGCTGACCACCAGAACTAGAAGTTGCGCCTTGAGGGGCTGGTTTACCTCCTGAAGCTGCTGGGGTAGACTGAGTCCTACCTCTCTATCCCTTCCTAGCTGAAGGAAAATCATTAATATGATGCCCAGGCTGACCACAACCAAAGCAAACCTCTCTACCGGCTAGACACTCACCGGGATAATTTTTCCCACACCTGTACAAGGAGGGAAAGAAGACCCCTTTGCACCACCACCCTGAGAATAAGAGCCTGTACCTCTACCGAACTAATCATGGCGGGGCCTGGAGGCCTGAGAAGGAGCACTAGCAGAAGAGTGAACAGGGCATGAAGACTTCTTCTGGAAAGATGAGCGATGTCCACCACCGGACCTCTGATGGCTAAAACTCGATCCTTAGGATCTACCTCTCTTGTTCTCCCTAGGCATCTCCCTAAGCTTATCGCCCTCAATCTGATGGGCATGAGTCATGAGTCGAGAGATGTTCATGTCACTCAACAACAAAGTAGACCTACACTTCTTCTTTACCATATTCGAAACACTATAGATGAATTTGCTCATTTTATCTTGTGAGTCCGCTACCATGGAGGGAGCATATCTAGACAATTGAGTGAACTTCAAACTATACTCTTGTACTGACATCGAACCCTATCTCAAGTTCATGAATTCTTCCACTTTCGCTTGCCTCAACTCACGGGGAAAGAACCTATCAAGAAAGGCTCCCTCAAAACACTCCCAAGTCGTGGGGATCGCATCCCTCACCCTAGCCTCCTTCCATTGTGTGAACCAAATATGAGCCACATCCTTGAGTTGATAGGATGCAAGCTCCACACAATCAATACCCCCTACTTGCATAACCTCAAAGATCTTCTTTACTTCATCAACAAAGTTGAGTGCATACTCTCCCACTTTTAAACCCTAAAACTCTGGTGGGTTCATACGGATGAAGTCATAAACTCGGGCTGCTACCCTACCATGAAGATGAGCGGGGGCAGGAGCTTGTTGATTTGCCAAAGTCTGAGCTAGAAAATGGATAGCATTCCTAAACTCATCATTCATTACATTGGGAATCGAAACTTGAGTAGCAGCATTCCAAGCGGCTCGGGGAGGCATAGCATGTCGATGAGGCATAATTTGAAATGCATAAGATAAGGATTAGAGGATTATTAGACTTAAGCTCTATCGCACGATGTGATCATGAAAGGAGTGAAGTTTATTTTCTAAGACACCTCATAGCTCCCCTTTCATATGTGTGGCGCGCTTCACATACATGAAAGAGACTCTACTCGATGCGGCTTTCAAACATCCTAGGACTCTTGAACCTGAGGCTCTGATACCAAGTTTGTCATGCCCCAAGGTTACTCCCTAGACGTAACACGGGACTTGGGACCACAAGGATCCCAAGCTAACCCTTGGTCATAGCATTTTCAAGCATAACAAAAGATAAGTGAAAGCAATCTAAGATAGAAACTCAGAATATCATAAATAGAAGTCAATTACGAAGTACAACTCAGAAATCATCTCATAAGGTCTATGTCTGAAAAGCCTCTACTACTATCATAGAGAGTTGTTGGGACAACACCCCCAACTAACACGAACATCTGAAAATAAAGAAGACATAAAACTGAGGTAGAGCCTAGCCCTCGGACTATGAGGACTCACCAATAGCTAAGTAGGAGTGGCCGAATCTCTAGCCACAGATCTGAGTAGGAACACCTGAGTCTGCATCATAAAAGGATGCAGTGCAATATGCGTTAGTACTATGGAATGTACTAAGTATGTGAGCAATGCATGATCATGGTGAAAACATGCTAAGTATACTTGAATAACTAAAATCATGCTTTTAAAGAATAATTGAATGCAATGACTCTAAAATATCATAAGTCGAAGCATAATCATAAGTAATAAGACTGAAATCTAATTTAGAGTCAAATGCAACTTTAATCGTAAATTGTTTCTTTGGGAGGTTCTATAACCGACATAGACCATGTGAGCTACAAAGAATCTGATGTATACGCCCAATCGAGAGGACCCAATGTACCTTGCCAGGGGTACAAAGGCATGACTGTAACGTGATCACCTGAGACTGATGCCCAGCACGGGACTTAACCTACAGGGGAAATGTAGTTCTGGGACTCATGGGTACTCTCACCCGTCCAACTCGGTCTAATACTACTCCCAAAAACATACATATAGCTCATATAATACCAATGATATATCTGATGCCAAAGCTGTTCAAAACCAATGACATATCTGATGCCAAAGCTAAGAAAAAAACCAATGACATATCTAATGCCAAAGCTAAGTAAAAACCAATGACATATCTAATGCCAAAGCTATTTTGAAAAGCAAAAGACATATCGGATGCTATGAAATTCAAAGTCATAATCTGAAGGCTTAGCTTAGCCATAGCTCAAAACATGCTTTTCATACCAAATTCATACTTGAAGAATCATACATGCAGTTTCATAAGTTCATAAGTGCCATGATAGATAATCATGCTAATTTCCTCTTGAAAACATGTAATTTCATGGGTTCATGCTAGAAATCTACTTTCATGCTTGGGATTTCAAAATCAATGAAAGAATCCTAATCAAATCATGAATAATCAATAAAAAACCATGAATTTAAATATAGAAAGTGATTTTATAAACTTTTCCCAATTTTGGTTCAAAATCCTAGTTTCATAACTTTATAATTCAAATTCATGAGTTGGGGATTTTGGGCACAAGGGTGGAAGAAACCCATTGCTAAAGACCCACATACCTTAGGTTAAGATTACCCACTTCAATGGAAAAGATTTGGAGACTTGACTTGGATCTTGGAGACTTGAGCTTGAAGAGGGATTTTCCTTTTTGGGAGGAGAATGAGGAACTTGGGATGAACTTAGGGTAATATGGGTGAAAACCCTTCTAAAAGTAGTCAAAACAACTTCACTTCATGCATAATAGGGTGGGAAATGACCAAAATGACCCTTGGAATTAATGGGGAAAAATCTGGAAAATGGTCAACTTACAGTGACCACGACTCAGTCTACCAGTCGTGATCTGAACGACGAGTCATCGTTTGCCTTTCGTAGTACTCAGGCTGGAAGCTTGGGCTGCAGATCCATTTCTACGGGTCAACAGGATGGACTCGTGGAATGGATCACGATTTATCGAATGGAGTTGTAGAACTCAGGTTTCTAGGCTGACTCGGTCAAACCACGACTCAAGACTATGGATCGTCATTTGAATGACGAGTCGTAGACTTGACTCGTAGTTCCTGAAGGGAATTTGGGGAAATGTCATCCCTCTGAAGACTTTCCATGAGTCAACAGGACAGATCCGTGATTCAATTCACGGACCGTAGACTGGACTCGTGGATCTTGACCGTCTGCATCCTTGATTCCACGATTGCCTTCCACGAACCGTGGTTCCAACCATGACTCGTGTTTGGACTCGTAGACCCTGAATCATGGAAAATTTCTGAAGTTTCTAACTTAGATATATGGATACGTGCACGGGGTGTTACACCTAAGACAGACGCAACATGGGGAAGACCTCCCCTAACTTTGGTAATTCAACCATTCTTGTTATTTTACTCCTTTATACCAATTCATTTCCGAAGACTCCCTTTTTACTAGTCATTTAACTATCCAAAGCATCCCTGGTTCCCCGAACATTCCCAACCCTCTAGTCCCAAAATTCTATCATCATACAACACATAATAATCATAAAAAACCCAAAATACAAACATATCTCCCTGACATTATCAATCCCTAATCAATAAACCAATCAAACCATACAATGTTCCTCCAAACTCTGTGCCCGAAGGCCTAGACATAGTTTCTCCTTTTCGTTTATACAATGATACAAAATGAAAATAGGTCAATATCTACTCAATATAGAGAAAATCTAGCCTACCTGGATACCAAGAAGCTGCACCACGCATATCATGGCTCCGTGAAGGCATTTCTTGATAGATGACAAGCCAGAAATCCATAGTTTCGCATCCTTTTAGCCAAAATCTCCCCTCCCCATGGCTCTCAAGCCTTGGAGCATTCTAGGAGGATTTTTGGAGTAACCCTCATCTATTTTTAGGGCTAAAAAGGGAGAGAATGAAATTATAAAACTCATTTTTAGGTTTTCTGATCCCGTCGTTCCACTATGGCGATTAAATTACCGCTATAGTGGTACCGCCAAAGCGAAAGTCGCACGCTATAGCGGGTTGACCACCTTTGACTTCTGCACAGTGTCAACCAGTATAGAAGTTAAAATGGAACAGAACCTCAGAAAATCCCCAAAAATGGCCCATTTCACAACACACTTCGAAATCCTGATGTTTCGAACCAACCCTTTCACGTCAACTTCGATATCGGGAGTTCTACTCACCTGAATTCACTTCTAAAAAGTCCTACGGACTCCATAACGCATTAGCTAATGGAAAAATTAGCTCAACCTTAGACATTTTACCTAATCCTTTTTCGGATTACCCTAGACCTTACCTCGCTTCGAATTTGTCTAAGACTAGCCTAGCTCAAAATTTCCAACTCCCCAACCCAGAAGTTTTTCTAACCCACTCTTCGCATGAATAGCTCACCCATAACGAGGTTCCTTTTAATAACGACTGAGTAGGTCGTTACAACAGATACAAATTTACCCATCATTCCTCCCCGAAAGATCTCTAAGGTGGAGGGAAAGAATAAGCCAGTCCTTTTAACCTTAACGCTCTACCATGACAGCGTAAATATAGTCTTATACACTCCATTAAACTTTCAAACCCCTCGGAGTATCCAACTCAATCAAAATTTAATTCACTCCTGCTCTATTAAGGAATTCCTTCCTTCGAGCTGCACAAGGCTAATAAGAGTACTCCTCCCTGAGTTCCCAAGGAATCTGGGGCCTCATTGAAACACCGGAGTGAAAGAATCTCAACTAACAGACAAAAACAAATTTTCCATGCCAAGGGGACTAGATCCCATCATGACGACCCCTTTCCCGCTATACCCAGAGTTCTACTAATTCGAACTCCATTCTAGAAGCTTTTTACAGGGTATATGCCCCTTGCATATCATAGTATCACCTTACCCCAGTCAACACTATGCCCCGAGACACCATGTATCTCTAAACCACACAACACCAAAATTCCATTGGAACCCATATTGGCTTGAGATTTTTGTCAACTCTCGTCTTAGGGGGAATTCTACCCAGGCACTTACACCCTAACCAATGCTATAGCGAGCACACCCCCATCACTCAAAGAGCAATAACACCAGGTATTATCATGACCATCAAGAGGGATAACAATGTTAAGGAATCCATTTAATAACCCCACTCCCTTAACCGACCCTACCACTAAGGATCATCAATAATAAACCAACCAATAATCACCCTCATAACATGAGCCTATGAGTAGTGTCCAATACTACCCAGTCAATTACGGGTCATTTTGTCAAATTCTACATGGGTGACTATTCCCACCAAAGGTCAATCATAATTTTACCAATACCCCGGGCTACCATATCTATCCTTTCCTTTTATTGCGCATGGATGCTAAATAACTTATGCAATAGCTCGCAGCTCAGTTAGTGATTAAAATAACCCGGGAATAAAAAAACAAAAAAAGGGAAAACAGGACAGGGATTATCCCCTGCCCATCCCGCTATAAAGACTTTCACACCACTATGGCAACCCCCAACAGTATCAGCCCAAAAACTTTTCCATTTCTATAAAATTTCCTCATTCTTCTTCCCTGTTTTTCAATATTAACACATGAGATCATGTTATGATCTTAAACATACCCTCAAGACCAACCCCAACTGTGCATAGTTTAGAATTTAGCACCACATTATCACAAAATTAGTTACAAAATGCACTAGAACCGCGTGCAATAACAAATTTTTACTATCATACACTACTAGTCCCTCTTTTCCTTTTTATGGTTCTTAGCCAATCTTGATTGTCCCGATATCGGAGCTTCCCCACAACCATCAATCCTTTTTTGTTCCCTTACCATCTATACCAACGGTAAGTCTATACCTGAATGTAATGCAAATAATTCAAATTAAGGCATACAATAATTTATCACTAAAGCAATTCACAAATTTTTAAGCCAGAAAAAATTTCCTTAAGTCACAATCATGAATTACCACAAAATATTTCTTACCGCAATTCCCGCTATCAAGCAATAATAGCCCACTTTTTTTCATGGTTCCCAACCAATCCCGACTGTCCTGAAACTGGAGTTTCCCTACAGTCATAAGCCTTGTTCCCTTACCATTTTTACCAATGGCAAGACCATTTTCGAATTGTAGTACCGTTTTATTGATAAATTTAAGTACACATAGAAAGTCATTACCAACCAAAGCATACAAATTCAAGTTATGACTCCTCCCAGACCAAAATATTCGCCACAAGGCAAGAAATTTCACCCCACACGATTGCAGTCATACAAGTAATACAATACACATAGTTTCAAGTTTTAAGTCACAACACAATCAAGTCACATCTAATATTTTTTATTCGCCTCATGGATGACTATTAGTCGGTTATCCATGCTTTACCACAGCCTCTCAGTCCAGATACCAATTGGGACCTTCCCAGTTCCAATTTCTCTTGCTTGTGTCATCTCAATCGGAGTCAAATGACACTCGTTTTCCTTGTCGAGATACCAATTAGAATCTGAAGATAACAATTGGACTCAACCCATACAAGCAAGTAACAAACCGCACGAAAGGAATGAAAGAAGAGAGATGTTTCCTAGAATGCTTCATAGCTTCCCAAAGATTAGATGTGGACATCAACACACTAATCCACGGGACTCTATTGGACATTTTGCTCTTGTACTGGAAGATCGGTAACCTAGGCTCTGATACCATCTGTCATGGCCCAACCTACCAGGATATGCGAGCGCCTACTCTATGCACCTAGATAGACGAACCCTTACCACCCGTTCCAACAGGTAAATATGGAAAATCAAGTATAACCAAAAATTCTCATTTTAATACAGGAAAAACCATTATAACATTTCATTTAAGAAAACCCTTTACAAAAGAAAACGATAACCCAATTCTTACAACTGGAAATAACCCTCCCTAGGATCTAGTCTAAACAGGTACAAGAGCAACTACAGGAGTAAAACAGAAATGTAAGAGGGCACAACTCCCACCATGGAAACAAGAATAGAAGCTGCTGAAGATCACCATCATCATGTACCTATGAAATATCACCGACCCTGCAACCAGACTATACCTAAAAGGTATAGCAAGAGTAGAATCAGTACAAACACACGTACTGGTATGCATCATCAATCGACCCAAATCCATTCCATACCATCATATAAGAAATCGAGGGAAATGCACAATTAATTACAATACTCGACCTTCAACATTCACCTTACCAATGCCCAATATCAACCCAAGCCTTCCTATCTTTCCGCTGCCAACTGCACCACTATGAGACGCTATGGTCTGACTCCTAGGACATTCCCAAGTCTCCTTAACCCTTAGACTTCCCAGGTCACCTTGTCACCTAGACTTCCTAAGTCACCTTGTCACCTAGACTTCCAAAGTCACCTTGTCACCTAGACATCCCAAGTCACACTTGCCATTACCCGACATTTATGCCCATACCCGAACTACCATTACCTTACCCCAGTAAATCACTACTACTCAACAACCCGAAGTAAACCCCACTACCTAGTGACATGGACCGCACCCATCGGACTGCCACCTACTAGTACAAAACTACCCCAATGATGTCCAGGACCATACTCGACAAGTAACAACAGCCAACATTATAACCCAACCATGAGTCTCTACCTTAGCTTATCAACCACATATAAAAAGTCAAACCGACATTGATAATTCTCAGTGAAAATAAACATATATCCTTTTTACATAACCCGGACCAAACAAGGATCCCTAAGACATCATATATGCCAATAGCATGCGACCCCGGTTCACAGAAGAACCATCTTGTCACTTAAGCACATTAACCCAACCCTTCAAGGACCAACTATATGCCAAATAATAATAGATCCCGGCCCTCTCAGGAACCCAACATGTAAAGAACAATGAGTACACCCAGACTGATTAAAGCAGTACAACATATAATAATAGCCAGTAGTATAACTCCATACTCTCAGTCTACCCTTTTGACTTATCAACCACAGGGAACAGGTTCAACAATCATTTAACAACAATAATAAACATGACATTTACCCTTTTTTATTACCCGGACCAATCAAGGATCCCTAGACCAACACCTAAGTGTTAACATGCGATGCCCGGTCCACCCCAGGACCATCCCCATATTTAAGTGTAACAACTCGGTCTCTCAAGGACCAATATAATCAATCACATATTTAACAATCAACCTGGTCCACTCATGGAACCACCGACAAATACAGTTAATAATGCATAATTAAACTCGTACCAAGCATGGTACCCGAGCCAACCAATATAGAACCTATACCAGGCGTGGTATCAGATCCAACCGTTAGTATCCCGTACCATACATGGTACTCGAGCCAACCATTAGTATCTCATACCAGGCGTGGTACCCAAGCCAACCATTAGTATCCCATACCAGGCGTGGTACCCGAGCCAACCGTTAATACCATACAAACTAACAGTCAATATTAAATAAGCAAAAACCACCCTTGTCAACCAATAAGCAATAATTCAGTTCATTTCACATATCAACGCCCCAAATTACGTGGACATTTATTACTCCTTTCCTAAGCACGGAAACACATACAATACTAAGTTATAGCTACAAGTATGTACATTGCATTAGGCAAACATTAAACCTCACTTACCCGAGCCCCAGGTACATAACTAAATCTTGAATCCCGTCCGAAGACTAAATCCCTGTTCACCCCCTTTTGACACATAACCAATAGCTACATCAATTCTTGACTACTCCTAAGACAGACGCAACATGGGGAAGACCTCATCCAACCTTGGTAATTCAACCATTCTTGTTATTCTACTCCTTTATACCAATTCATTTTCGAAGACTCCCTTTTTACTAGTCATTTAACTATCCAAAACATCCCTGGTTCCCCGAACCTTCTCGACCCTCTAGTCCCAAAATTCTATCATCATACAACACATAATAATCATAAACAACCCAGAATACAAACACATCTTCCTGATATTATCAATCCTAATCAATAAACCAACCAAACCATACAATGTTCCTCCAGACTCCGTGCCCGAAGGCCTAGACATGGTTTCTCCTTTCTGTCTATACAATGATATGAAATGAAAATAGGTTAATATCTACTCAATATAGAGAAAACCTAGCCTACCTGGACATCAAGCAGCTGCACCACGCATATTCTGGCTTCGTGAAGGCATTTCTTGATGGATGACAATCCCGAAATCCATGGTTTTGCATCCTTTTAGCCAGAATCTCCCCTCCCCATGGCTCCCAAGCCTTGGAGCAGCCTAGGAGAGTTTTTGGAGTAACCCTCATCTATTTTGGAGGCTGAAAGGGAGAGAATGAAATTATAAAATCCATTTGGGTTTTCTGATCCTGTCGTTCCTCTATGGCAGCCTAATTACCGCTATAGTGGTACCACTATAGTAGAAGTCGCCCACTATAGTGGGTTGCCCGCCTTTGTCTTCTGCTATAGAGGGAATTTCTCTGCTATAGCGGTTGTCACTGTAGCGCAGTGTCAACCGCTAACAGAACCTCGAAAAATCTCTAAAAATGGCCCATTTCAAAACACACTTTGAAATCTTGACGTTTCAAACCAATCCTTTCACATCAACTTTGATATCGGGAGTTCTACTAACCCGAATTCACTTCTGAAAAGTCCTACGGACGCCTTAATGCCTTAGCTAATGAAAAAATTAGCTCAACCTTAGATATTTTACATAATCTTTTCCAAAATTGCCCTAGACCTTACCTCACTCCAAATTCGGCTGAGACTAGCCTAGCCTAAAATTTCTAACTCCTCAACCCAGAAGTTTTTCTAACCCGCTCTTCGCATGAATAGCTCGCCCATAATGAGATGCCTTTTAATAAAGACTTAACATGTCGTTACAAAACTGCATGCCTCTACAAGAATGGTGGGAATCAACTCCTCAAAACAGGGCACACAAAATCTCCATTTGATCGTTAGAACACCCTCATCATAAATGATGACCTACTTAGCCTCACTCCATAACACCTTGTCACGAATTTTTCTCAACTTCATAACATCAAACTGCTTACCTTTGATCTGCTCGAGGAAAAAGGACCTTGCTTCTACACATGTCAGTAAGCCACCCCTTTCAAAAACTTCCAACCTCATGAAGTTATTAGCCAGAGCCTGAATATCTCTAGCCAACGGTCATGTAGCAGTGTTTAGGTAAGCCAAGCTACCCATACTTTTGGTCTTTCTACTAAGTGCATCAGCTACCATATTAGCCTTACGCGGATAGTACAAGATGATAATGTCGTAATCCATAAGTAGTTCCACCCACCTCTGCTACCTCAAGTTCAAGTATTTCTGAGTGAAAACATGCTGCAAACTACAGTGGTCTGTGAAAACTTCACATCGGACTTTGTACAAATAGTGCCTCCAAATCTTGAGAGCAAATATCACTATATCCAACTCTAAGTCATGAGTAGGGTAGTTTTTCTCATGCACCTTGAGTTGTCTCAAAGCATAGGCAATGACACTCTGTTCCTGCATCAATACAACACCTAAACCAGACTGTGAGGCATCACAATAAACAATAAACTCTTTACCTTCAACCGGCAAGGCAAGGATGGAGTTGTGGTCAACAAACTCTTGAGCTTGAAAGCTCTTCTCACACTCTTCTGACCAAACAAATGGCACAACCTTTTGAGTCAGGCGATTCAGGTGAGTAGCAATGGATGCAAAGTCCTTGATGAACTGGTGATAGTAGATAGCCAACCCCACAAAACTATGGACTTTTGTCATTGAAGTGGGTCTAGCCCAATTCTTTATTGCTTTTATTTTCTGTGGGTCTACCATCACCCCATCTTTTAAAACCATATTTCATAGGAAGGGCATAGAAGATAACCAAAATTCACACTTTAAAAACTTCGCATACAATTCCTTCTCTTTCAGCAATCCTAACACAATTCTAAGATGGCCCTCATGCTCCTTATCATCCTTATAATATACCAGAATATCATCAATGAAGACTATGATGAAGGAGTCAAGATAGGGCTTGAATAGTTCATTCATCACGCCTATAAAATCACCTGGGATGTTAGTCAGCCCGAATGACATCACAAGAAACTCATAGTGCCCGTATCAGGTCTAATAAATAGTCTTAGGAATATCTGAAGGTCAGATTTTCAGCTGATGGTAACAGACCTTAAGTTAATCTTAGAGAATACTGAAGCCCCTTGTAACTGACCAAATAGGTCATCAATGCGATAGAGAAGAGACTGGTTACGGATAGTAACCTTATTCAGCTGTCTATAATTTATGCACATGCACAGACTTTCATCTTTCTTTTTGACAAAGAGAACTGGAGCACCCCATATAGAGGTACTAGGATGGATGAAATCCTTACTCAACAATCCTTGAAACTGAGCCTTAAGCTCTCTTAATTCATCTGGTGCCATTCTATAAGGAGAAATAGAGATAGGACACATGTTTGGCTCTAAGTCAATGCAAAAATCAATATCCGATCAGGTGGCATGCCAGATAGATCTGCAGGTTACACCTCCTAGAACGCACACCCTTTCAAAAATAACTCAATAAATGGGACCTCTGAACTGGTGTCCCAAAGATGAGCTAGGAAGGCTAAACATTCCCTCCTTATCAGACTCTGGAAGGACATGAATTTCATTCGAGCCGTACTATAGTTACCCTCCAACTCTAACCTATCCAACCCAGGTATAGAGATAGCCACTGTCTTAGCATGACATTCTAGGATAACATGATGTGGAGACATCCAACTCACTCCCAAAATGACACCAAAGTCTACCATATCAAAAATTATTAAATCAACTAAGGTCTCTCGCCCTACGAATATGACAAGACAAGCACCCTATCCACCACAGAATCCCCTATCGGAGTAGATACAGTAATAGGAAAATCAAGGGATTCACATAACATATCTAAGCTCCCAGCAGACACATAAGAAAAGGTAGACCCAGGGTAAAACAAAACCAAAGTCATACGATCACAGACAAGAACAGCACATGTGATCACCCTGTCTGAAGCCTCTACCTCTGGCCTACCCGAGAAAGCATAAAATTGATTTTTGTCTCCTCCCTGCGCACAGCCCCCATTGGGTTAATTACCTCCTCTACCACCACCCTGGTTGAGCTGAGCGCCACCCATACCTGCAGTGTGACTGCCCCGCCTGCCCTGCAGATGATCTCTGTCATAACCATTTGCTCTAACAGCTGGAACCAAAGCTCTATGAGCCTGCTGCTGAGATGTATGCCAAAGCCAAGAACAATTCCTTCTCAAGTGACCAAGCTCACAAAACTCAAAGTAGGTGCGATCAAAATTAAGTCGTTATGCTGAAGCAGACCGAGCAATATACCCACCAAAGTCTGATGTAGGTTGATTGGTCCATGATGGACCCCCAGTCAAAATAGGTGTCGATGAATGAATGGGGTATGCAGGGTATCCCTGCGAACCTGATAAATGCTCAAATCGTGCTCCCCAAGTTGGAGGTCACGGTGATCGTCAGAGCAAAATAAAATTTATAATTTTCAACGAGTGTCAGGGTCATACCCAAGGAAATAATATAGTCGTGATCGAGCTAATAGAGAATCCAAGTAACTTATTGAAGTTCAATTAATAAAAAGGGGAAAAGGATATCTAAAGGGGGGTTTAGACTAAAACTAAAGATAAAAGAAAATCAAATAAAAGATAAATTGATCAATGGCTTTCACCTTGCTTTCGCCAAGCAAGGACAACAAGGGAGACTTGGGAATGGGAAATTAATTCACAAGACTTGCTCCCAATTAACACTTAGGTAGTCTTGGTTGAACATATGCCTAACCGTCTTTCGACCAATCGAGCATATATCTCGTGTGTTCTCTCGAACCATCACGAGTAAGCAATAAACTAACAAAATAACTTAGGTGAGTTGGGTTATCTCTAACCCCAATTCTTAGATGGGAGTTTTCGGCAACCAAACTATCTCTAGCCTTGGTCTAGAGTGGAAACCCCAAATCTCTACTATTGAATCTTCTTGAATTTAGGGGAATCCTTTCTCAAGAAACAACCCAAATTAGAAAGTTAAGTCAATGTTTGCAACCATTGACTATAAATTCAAGCATGGGGGACTCAATAGACCCAAATAATTAAACAAGAGCAAGATCTATATATGAATTCAATAACCAAATAAGTATTATCTCTAATACAAAGCCCAAATCTCAATTCAACAATTACACCAATAAAATAGCAATTAAGAACAAGAGTTAAAGAATGGAAACTAAGGATTTTACAATAAAGAGCATCCAAATCTTCACTCCTATGGTGTTGGTTGATGAACTTGCTCTCTAAGCTTGCCAAAAGTTGTGAGAATGTCCAAAGATAGCTTCCAAAATGGTTGAGGAGTCTTTTATATCAATTGGGGTTTCCAGAAGTGGAAATTTCCAAATCTGTCTGGCAGCTGATGATGCCTTCATCGCGGTCGCGTGATCATGCTTCGCGATCACAAGGTTTTGTGTTTTCTCTCTATGCGGTTGCGTGGTCTCAACCTTGTGGTCGCGTAGTTCTAACTTCTTCCTCCATGTGGGATCACTTCACAGTCGCATAGTTTTAGCTTTCTCCTTGTGCATCGCGGTCGCGTGATTTACCCTTGTGGTCGCGATGAGTAACTTGGTGTCAGTGATCAGTAGCTCCTTTTAGCTCCCATTTGAATTATTTTCACTTGAATCTTTCTCGAACACTTTTAAAACACAGAAACCTATAAAATAGAAGAAATTCGTGTCAAATTGAACCATTTATCCACTTTATACTAGCAAAGGTATAAGATTAGAAGCTAAATAAGTAGGTAGAATACCAACTTATCAGAACCCTGACCTTTCAAAAACTTACCATTGTAACGACCTCCGGACTGAGGATTTTTTGAAGCCATCCTTTCCTGACTCTCTTGCTTTACCCTTCAACATTCTTTATGAACATAACAACCTCCTAAAATGACTTACCTGATAATGCTATCTGCAAAGCAGCAATCTGCAACTCTATTATCAGACCTTTTATAAAGAGTTGGATCCGCTCTTCCTCTGTATTAATCAACTGAGAAGAATAACGAGCTAAGGTATGGAGTCGAGTCTCATAAGCAGCCACAGATGAGCTACCTGGCTCAATATTTGCGAACTCATCCTTATTTCTGTCCCTTAGAGTCTAGGGAACATAACACTCTAGAATGACCTGGTAAAAGTGACTCCAAGTCACAGGGAGCGCTCCAGTAGGCCTGCACTCCACGAAGGTCCTCCACCACATCTTGGCATCCCCTTAGAACTGAAACAAGACAAAGTCCATATCGTGCCTCTCTCTACAATATCCATTCTATGCAGTCTCTCATGGCAGGCGTCCTCAGATTCCAATATATGAAACACAGGATGTCTCATTTTCACAAACTTACAAAAGAGCTCATGTTCACCACTTATCATCACCGGGCCTATCACCGATCATGGAAATATACCAGTCTCAGAAGCAGCATCTAACTGCGGAGCCACAACTACATCATGTTGTATCATCAAATGATGGGCAACAGAAACCACAGGAGTAGCCCTATCCTCTGCTAATTCGCTAAGGAAGCTCAGAACCTACTGGATCACCTCAAATAATAATAGAACTTGCGCTACTCAGAACTTGTTGGATCACCTTAGATGATAATGGAACCTGATCTATGCCTCCCTGGACTGGGTGTGAGCTTGTCCTCTGGACTAGTTCTGCCACCTCATTGTGCTCCACTCAAACTTCTTCATCTACCATAACCTCAGGAGCATTCTCTTGCGGAGGAGGAGATAATGAACTTTCATGAGCCAGAGCTGCATCTCGAGCTCCACCCCTGGTGGGAGCACCTCATTTCCTTTCTATGGATCTACCCTTGACTCTGCCCCTACCACGAACCGCAGCCTCAATAACTGGATCGGGTACTACTGCTTCAACTTCAGATGAACGTGTCCTCGCCATCTATGAGAACAAACGTGAAAGAGTTAGATACCAATTTGAATTGCCAGATACTAACTGAAATCAAGTTATAGCACGAGGAATGAAAGAGCTTAAGATTCCCTAAAGTCCTATAGCCTCTTGCAAAGAAGTATAGACATCTCGTACCATTTTGTAAGACTCTACTAGACTTGTTCTTCTATGACGAGATTAATGAACCCAGAACTTTGATACCAATTTTTTCATGACCCATACGAGGCCATGATTGGAACCTATGCTAACTCTCCGATGGGAGAACCAAATAATCCAACCCAACTCTCAGACTTAACCAATTTAAAAGAAGATAGATAAAACTTTACTCAAGTCATAAATAAATCAAGGTCTATATAAGTGATAAAAGAATGTGTGTAAAACATTCATCTCACCATATCCCCAGAAATTGAAAGTCATCGTCCAGAACTCTAAACCAACATAGTTTAAGAATTCAATATCCATTAAAAATAATAAGATATGCGACTTCCACTGTCCAAAAGAAGGACAATAGTGGAGGATCCATGGCAGCCTGAGAAGTAGTGCTCACCCTTGGATCTGTAATCGATCTCTCTACTCTAGATGAGGTTGTATATCAGCCTCTGGAACACAGTCTGCACTCAATAAAAGAAGAGCACAAGGTAGTATCAGTACAACACACTATGTACTGGTAGGTATCATAGGCCGATCCAACAATATAATACAAAAGCAGTAAAATGCATAATAAGTGATAGGACTCCAACACTTAGCATATAAGTGACCAACATATGAGCTTTCAAGTCAATTCAATATAAACCAATTCAAGTTCACAATACATATAATAGGACACAAGAGATAAAATGAGCAATCACACTCAACAACTATCTTACTTATCACTATATCCATTAATCTCTGCTCATAGAGTCTGTATTTCAAGTCTCACCTTAGTTCTCATCTCACTCATCATAATAAGCAATGCAATAATATAAAACAAGATAAAAGAGTGTACACGCATGCTATGGGTCTTATTTCTGACTACTAGCCATGACCTGCAGAGGACCCTAGGTGTCTATATACCATATCGGTATGGTATCTGCTCCATATCAAATGTATCAACAACAACATCTATATAGCTAGGTTCTCAGACCCATATTCTCACAAAGATACTCAGTGCCTAAGACACTATTCATACTTAGCAGTTTCAGCTCACTTATCACTTTCTGTTTATTTAGCCTCTTCATACAAGCACAACAGGAAAAGCATATACAATACAACCATGTCTGAAGACCAATCACAGGTTATACAATTGCACTACAAACATGCAATAAGGTGAGTTTTAACTCCAATTCAAACCATAATCTACCTCGAGTGAAGATACAACACCCGCAAGATAGTTCACCACTACCTTGTCCTTTCTTAACTCTCCAAAATGCACAAGGTCTAGAAATAGTAATAATATAAGAGTAATTAGATAATTACCCTTTATTTCAAACTTTGGGGATCAAACCCAATTATTCTACCCATTAGATGAGATTTCTAGCGCTCCCCAAGGGTCAATTGATTACTAATTAGACCCATTACATTCATAGGATCAAGAACTCAAGGTTTTTAATCAAGTTCATACCTTTTTCAACATTTTAAGTCTAAAGGTTTCACCTTTATGGAATCCAAGGTTCCCCACTAGCCTTAAACATGTTAAGAACTAATAATTTCATGCTAGAACTCATAAAAGCATAATTTAAGATCAATTCTATGTGATTTTACACCTATGCATATGGTTCTTTCCCAAGTTACTGCTTTTGGGGCTTAATTGCAAGAAATCCACCATTTATTCTTCCTCCAAGGTCTAAGGAAGATAAGTAATCATTAAACGAGGAGTTCTATAGATTACTTACCTCGAACAATGGAGTTTTCCCTAGTTTTCTTGGAAAACCCACGTCTTGGAGCTCTTAGATAAAATAGAATAATGAGAAAATGACTTAGAAAATTGAAAGTTGCACACGTATACTACCGTGTATTCTCATTGTGACGAATGACTCTTCGTCGTGGTGGATCATTGCGATGAGGACCGCTCATCATGATGGATCATTGCGATAAGGTATCCTTCTATCGCGACAAAGGAAAATTCCAGAATATCGCTATCTCGCTCCCAGACCCCAATTTCACCACACATTTTATTTCATAGACACCATAAATTATTCTCAATGCGATAACTATCATATCCAGAGTTGCATAACTTTGATTCTCATCCTAAAACTTTCTACGGGATCCTACGGCAGTTGGCTACCACAAATAGACACCATACTATCACATGACATCACACAAAATATAAATTACTTCTAAGGCACGTAACACTATATTTTAGTCAGAGCTTACTCTAGCATGAGATATTCAATTCTCACCTAGGGACTTTTCTAGCCAGGTACTTATGCGTTAATTCAGCTTAATCATGGAGTAGGTTATTACATTAGATATCAATAAAATAATCAATAGGCCCTAAATGATAATTAAGAGAAAATAGGGAAAAACAAAATTTACCTGAATCGGTGAACAAGTGAGGATACTTGTCCCGCATGTCTGCCTTGATATCCCAAGTGGCCTCCTCAACTGGACGATTCTTCCAATTTGCCTTCACAAATGCAATTTCCTTGGTCCTCAACTTCCGAACATCTCGATCAAGAATAAAAATGATCTCTTCTTCATATGAGAGGTTCGCATTTAACATGACCGAATCCCAGCGAATAATGTAATTACTATCACCATGGTACTTCTTAAGCATCGACACATAGAGTACCGAATAAACTCCCAACAAACAATATGGTAAAGCAAACCTATAAGCTACTGGTTCCACCTTCTGAAGAATTTTGAAGGACCCAATATATCTCAGACTTAACTTGCCTCGCTTTCCAAATTACATGACACCCTTCATGGGTGAAACTTTGAGCAAACTTGCTCACCTTTCATGAAGAGCATGTCTCTAACCTTCTTGTCTGCATACTCTTTCTGTCGACTTTGAGTTGCTAAAAGTTTTCCTCGGATGAACTTCACCCTTTTCATGGAGTCCCTTACGAAGTCTGTACCCAAAGGTTTCTCTTCAGATGAATCAAACCAACCAATGGGGATCTACACCTTCTTCTATATAAAGCTTCAAATAGGGCTATATCTATGCTATAATGGTAACTATTGTTATAAGCAAACTATGCCATCTCTAGGTATTGATCCCAATGACCTTTGAAGTCCATCACACAAGTACGAAGCATGTCCTCTAACACCTGAATCATATGCTCGGACTGCCCGTCCGTCTGAGGGTGAAAGGTTGTACTCAGGTCTAATCTTGTCCCCAACTCTCCATGCAATTTCTGCCAGAAATTAGAGGTGAACTGGGTGTCCCTATCATAAATAATGAATATAGGCACCTCGTACAATCGAACAATCTCATTCAGATAAATCTTGGCCAGCTTGGTTGCATTATAAGTCATATGCATAGGGATAAAGTGTGAAGATTATGTCAATCTATCAACAATGACCCAAATTGGATCTTCAATCGGTATCTCTACTCTAGCCGAGGTCGCATTTCAGCTCTGAAACACGATCTGTACTCAACAAAAGAAAAGCACATTATAGTATTAATATAACACACTATATATTGGTAGGTATCATAGGTCGACCACACAATATAACATGAAAAAGTAATAAAATACATAACAAGTGATAGGACTCCAACACTTAGCATATAAGTAACCAAAAGATAATCTTTCAAGTCAATTCAAGTTCACAATTCATAGAATAGGACCATAAGAGATAAAAAGAGTAATCACACTAGGCAACTATCGCATCTATCACTATATCCATCAATCTATGCTCATAGAGTTTGTATTTCTAATCTCACCTTAGTTCTCAGCCCACTCATCATAATAAGCAATACAATAATACAGAATAAGATAAAAGAGTGTACACACATGCTGTGGGTTTTATTTCTGCCCACTAGTCATGACCTACAGAGGACCCTAGGTGTCCATATACCATATCAGCATGGTATCTGCTCTATATGAAATGTATTAACAACAAAATCTATATAATTAGGTTCTCAGACCCATATTCTCGTGAAGATACTCAGTGCCTAAGTCACTATTAATACTTAGCCATTTCATCTCACTTATCACTTTCTGTTCATTTAGCCTATTCATACAAGCACAACAGGAAAAACATATACAATACAATCACGTTTGAAGACCAATTACAGGTTATACAATTGTACTAAAAACATGCAATAAGGTGAGTCTTAACTCCAATTTAAACTATAACCTACCTCGAGTGAAGATACAACACACGCAAGCTGGTTCACCATTACATTGTCTTTTCTTAACTCTTCGAAATGCACAAGGTCTAGAAACAACAATAATATAAGAGTAATTAGCTAATTATCCTTCATTTCAGACTTTGGGAATCAAACGCAATTATTCTACCCGTTAAACAAGATTTTTAGCGTTCTTCAAGGGCCAATTAATTACTAATAAGACCCATTACATTCATAGGATCAAGAACTCAAGGTTTCTAATCAAGTTTATATCTTTTTCACCATTTATAAGCCTAAAGGTTTCACCTTTATGGAACTCAAGGTTCCTCACTAGCCTTAAACATGTTAAAAACTAATGATTTTATGCTAGAACTCATAAAAAATATAATTTAAGATCAATTCTAGGTGATTTTACACTTATCCATGCGGCTAACACATACGCAAGTGTATGTAGTTGTTCAAGTAATGTAGGAGGTTAGTCCAGTTATCGATCCCTCAGGGATTTGACGAATTTAATTTGCTAAATTAAATTTGTATAACAACTATTCAGCGAGTAACAATTAATTGAGAGAGTTTTAAGATTTATTATGCTACTTGTGATTGAATTTAACTTACTAGAGAGATTTAAAATATGCTAAGATTTGTTTTACTGAAATTCAGAAGAGAGAGATGATCCAGGGTCGTGATCTTTTAACAATCCAATTGAGTTGTCAAACCTATATTTAATTAGTTTCTTGAGTTACTAGTTGCGGGTTGAGTTTAACCATGTTGAGCATTTTGCCAACAACTCTAGGTCTCCTCGACTATTCCTAACGCCTATATTCCTATGATCGTCGGTCGATAGTAAAGGGCATATGATTTCTCTTCCGTATCAACTAGACAAGGATAACAGGTATATTTCTATCTACGTTAGTGAATCATTCCCCCTTCCCTATAGAGTTCACAATCAAGTCCTACTTTTTCTTATCGCGTACGTAAATTCCCTATTCCTAGTCCAATCTATGCACTATAGATAGTATCCGATAATTGGTCAAAGAATTAAATAATTACGATCAAGGAAAAATAAATAACTCAATAGATGGAGTTCTCAATCAAATATACAATTATCAAACGTCAACCTTCATGTCCAACCACAATCCTGGATACTAAGAAAGTTAGCTACTCATTATTTTCTTTAGAAGAGAATTCATGAATTTCTATAATAACGACAATAAAATTGAAGAAATAATAGAAAACCTTGTTCTTGGAGTTTTCCTAGCGTTTCTCTCCACAAAAATCAAACTAACTCCTAAAGAAACGTGAAAAATCCTATTTATAGAGTTTAGGGAGCCCTGGGCTTTTAAAATATGAATCCACGTCAGAGTGGGAAAACAAAGTTTCACACCACAAGGCCAAAGAGGGCATGTGGCGCAGCATATCTGCAGAACTTTAGAGAAGGAGAAAAATCCTCTCCACTAAAGAAAATCAAGCAGTGGCGCGACTGCTTCTCGTGCTTGCTATTGTTGTTTGCGACGTTAATTTTTCTTTGGTCCTTCTTAGTTCTTTATTGCTCTTTTCTTCTCATTTAAGCTCCAATTCTCTCAAAGCAGTCCTACAATATCAAAGCCACCAATATAAGCGTATTTTACAATATTTAAGCTCAAAATGCTACGATAAAGAGAGTAAATGTGAGGCAAATAATCATGTAAAAGTATAACGTCTAGCCTCACATCAGGGTTCTTCCCAAAGTTAATTGCAAGAAATCCATCATTAATTCTTCCCCCCAAAGTCTAAGAAAGATAATTAATTATTAAACAAGGAGTTCTACAGATTACTTACCTCGAACGATGAAGTTTGCCCTAGTTTTACTGAAAAACTCACTTCTTAGAGCTCTAAGATGAAATAGAATAATGAGAAGAATGACTTAGAAAACTGAAAGTCGTACAGGTATACTGCCGCGTAGTCTCGTCGTAACGAATCTTTGCAACGAGGCGTCCTTCCGTCGCGATGAAGTCAAATTCCAGAACATTGCCATATCGCTCTCAGATCCTCATTTTGCAACACACTTTATTTCATAGACACAACAAATTATTTCCAATATGGCTACAATCATATCTGGAGTTTCATGACTCTGATTCTTTTCCCAAAACTTCTTATGAGATCCTACGATAGTTGGCTATCCATAAATAGACACCACACTACCACATGAAATCACACAAAATACGAATTACTCCTAAGGCACAGAACACTATATTTTAGTCTGAGCTCACTCTAGCCTGAGATTTTCAATTCTCACCTAGAGACTTTTCTAGCCTGATACTTATGCCTTAATTCAGCGTAACAATGTAACAAGTCATTACAAGCTAATATTAAGGACTATTTATGTAATTGTATATATATCAGCTCTTGTATTAATATCTCTTATATGATTAATGAAAGTCATGTGAGAACGTCATATATTTTGAGTTGGACTATGTGTTACAAATTACAATAGACCATCCATAGCTAACACTTACCTCACGTGTAGTCAAAATTGTCCATAATGGTGGCTTTATCATTTAGATCCCTAAGTTATGCACTTTTTCCCTTTGACAACTTTTGTTTCAAGTGATTTTTCTGGTAAAGTTCTTAACGAGGCAGCAATACTGAGCGTATTACGGTAATTTCATGGTTTCCATCAAGAAGAGGATAATTTTTTTCACTTTTTGATAGACTATCTGTATGGGATAAAAATTAAACTTTAGATTTAAACGAATCAAGAAGCGATACATGACATACTCAATAAATCTGACCAATAAGGGTAATCTTATCCATGAAAGTTTTAAATCGAGACAGTCAGGACCGATGTCATATCACCAAAGCCGCTAGCTCCAAAAATAGGGTATTAAGCACCAGACTTTGATCGGCCAATATAAGGTCAGGATAAGATCGAAGATCCAACCGTTTGAAAAAGTCCAAAATCCTTGTAAGCTATTACGTAATGATTGCTGACGTGAGTAAATGAGAGTCTTAATGGGCTGAGTGTTGTGGATGATACACCTAGGATTTTATTATTAATAGTCTTCTATTTACTCATTATTAACCATCGGAATATCATTCATTCACCAACATAATACTCTGATTGTTTCTTGTTATTAAATTCTCGAAAGCTCTTTAGTCTCTTTGCTCCATTGTTATGAAGAATAATAACATCAATAAGATCAGGATGATTTGGTGACACTTAGCACCGGAACTCAGATTCATTCAGTTTTCTTACTTTATTGTTTCTATTCAATTCTATCCTTTATTTATTATTATTTCTTTTGCCTTACAGTATAGAAACCACGTGTTTTGGTCATCTCAATCTTTGTGCCCTTAAATCACGTCTATAAATTTAACTGTACCAATTTAAGAGTAAACAATGAAGCTCTGTAATAAAATTCAACAAAGCAAAATGATGTTTTGAAAATTAAAAAAAAATACTAAAGGACGAAAAATAGACGTATGAAATTTTAATTTCTAAAACAATATTATTACTTTATTTTTAAAATTTTGAAAAAAGTAGATGTCATAATTCATACTAATTGAGGGTCATTTTTAACAGTTTAAAAATACATATAAAAACTTAATTAGTTTGTAGCATAAATTAAACATCAAAAGATTTACTAAGCCATTAAAAGATGAAGGGCTTATTATTTTCAAACTAAAAATTAAGAGCGTAAGGTAGAGTATTATAGTCTTTAGATCAATACATATTTCTTTAAAATGTGAAAACTATTGAAGGAGTAATGTGGAAGTGAGATGTGACCAATTTTTTCTAATCAAAGTTTTCCCTCTATTTCATATACAAAAACATATTACCGACCAAATCCCGCCGTCCAAATCCCATTACACTGTTAAAATGAAGAAAAGATTTTTGTATCATTAATTAATGAAGATTATCTTATCTATGTATGAGTAATATAATAATTTGCTGACTGCAAATGGTTATACTTCCTAAGTTTCATATTATTGGTTGTTATCGATTTTGGTTCAATTTAGTTTGGTTGTTTAATTTTTTAATCATACATTAAAATAAAAGAAATTATTCATTCGAAAGTAAAAAAATAATAATTCATTGAAAAAGAAAAAAAAAATCTGATATTTTCATATAAAACAATAACATGCCGTATATTTAATACAAGATATTTAAACTATAAATAAATTGTGATGAAAACATATATAAGATATTTAAAGTTATTCATAAAAAATAATATGTTATGTGTATATAATTATAAAAAAATACATGTATGATTTTATCGGTTTAGTTCAGTTATTTTTTTGATTTTTTTTTTAACAAAATCAAAACTAGACCAAATATTATCGGTTTTTAAAAATGTAAAACTAAACCAAACTAAATCAAATAAAAATTAATTTATTTAATCAATTTAGTTTGATTTTACCCAAATCATGAACACTCCTAACCATCATCACTAAATATTGACTACATAAAGTATTAGTAGTTAAATTTAGATTTCTAAAGCATAATTAATAAGCCTAATCTAATAAAATAAATCATAATAAATATTTTCTTAAGAGAAGTATCAAATTAATATAGACCAAATAAAATAAAATAGAGGGAGTAATATTATGTCATGTGTTAAATGATGTGTTAAAAGACAAAACATCAAATAATATTAATTGGAGGAAAAATAATTCTTCAAATTCTACTATAAGTATTAAACAAGCAGCCCGCATATATAACCAACATGACAGTCCAACAAAAATGTACTCAGCGTACTTTTATAAGTGAGGTCCAAAAAGGATAGAGTGTCACAAATATTATCATATCTTAAATAAGTAAAGAGATTATTTTCAATAGATTCTCGGCTCAAGAAAAAAATAAACATTACATTTTTGAAATCATAAACAAGAACAACAATAGGATATTAAAATGTCAAAGCATAAGAGACAATAAATAGTAATAGAAAACTAAAACTGAGAAATACGAAAGTAATAAAATAATAAAAAATTCTGAACATAATATTAATACCATTAGTAAGGAAAAGCAAAATGTGAAACTATCTATCACTAGCCTTCTACCCTAATTCTCGATCTTCACACCCTTCTATCGAGGGTCATGTCTTCGGTAAGCTAAAGGTTTGTCATGTCCTTCCTGATCACCTCTTTCTCGGCCCCTCTACCTCTCACTCAGGCCTCTAACGTTCACCTCTCACACTTTCTCACTGGGGCGTTTGTGCATCTTCTCTTGATATGTCTGAATTACTTCAGCTTCGCTTTCCGCATCTTGTCCGTCATAAAGGGAACTCTCACCGTATCTCAAATATCTTCATTCTGATCATATCTCTCCTAGTAAACGCACATACATACATCTCAACATACTCATTTCTATAACTTTTATTTTCTGGACATGAGAATTTTTGATTGACCAACATTTCGTTTATATAACAGAATCGTCTAACCACTATTTTGTAGAATTTACCTTAAGTCTTAATGGCAGAACATGACATTCCAATATGAATAAAAAGGACAGATGGTGTGCAAACTTCTTATACATCCAATTGAGAGGAAATCCATCGGCGGCCCCTTAAAGTTGGCACCAACTTTTATTTAGATACCTCAACTGAGCTTTGTTCATTTTGAACACCTCATGTAGAATATCGCTATGCTATTTTGACACTTTTCATTGACATGACAAAGAAAGTGTAATACACTCATTAATAGTGCGTGAAAAGCTTATTTTAGCCCATTTTTATTTTATATTTTCCTTCTTCTTCTCCATTTTTTGGTCACCATTTTTCCAAGCTCAAGCTCCTCCAATGTTAAAATACATTTGATCGTGTCATGGACAAATGAGCAAATTTTGGGGAGATTTTTCCAAACTTAAACCTTCTTCCTCTTCGATTTAGTTTTCTTTAATTTGAGAAAAGAATGACACGAATTTGAAGAAAAAAAGGTGGCAAAGTTTGAAAAGTTGAAAGAAAATAAGAAGTGAAATCAGATTGGTGGGATAATTTTTTTTGTTTTGAAAATTTTAGTCACAACAACAAATAAAAAATCAATTTTGGATAAAGAAGTTTGAAGAAGATAGTGATTTAAATTTACAATCTTTAATTTTTTATCAACCATTTTCTTTATTTTTTAGATTGTTGTTAGGAATAATTTGAAAAAGAACTTAAAATGAGCTTTATTTTTAAATAAGAGATTAAGAAAGTTTGAGGGTATGGTGGTGGAGAAGACGATCGGGTGGGGGAGGGCGGGGGTTGTAAATTATTATTTTAGAATATTATTTTTATTTTATTTGTTAAATAAATTTTAAAATAGTTTTTTCTCTTTTTTCTTTAATTTAGATGCCACATGTAATTATTTAATTAGTTATTTGCCATGTCATCAGCGAGTGAATTATACTCTTCTTATATTTTTTGTTGACTGTCAAAAAAGTATTAAAATGATATAGTGAAATTCTACTATAGGTGTTAAAATGAACAATACTCAATTGAGATGTTTAAGTAAAAATTGGTATCAATTTTAAGGGACCGCTAGTGATTTCCGCCTCCAATTTAATTGCTTACATTGGTATGTTGATATTTTGGCTTTTTGCCAAAATAAAAAGGTATAGCTGATTCTTTTAATAGGAAATTACAAATTAGTCTGAGGGCGCATAAAAAAAAAGAAGATTAAACATCGAATTTGTGTGTGGGTCCAACCTATGGACTATGGTGTGATTATTTAATAATCAAAATTAGAGAAGATAATAAAAAATTAAGGGTCAATTTGAATGAGCTTCTATAAGTCATAAGTTAAAAAATTTAATTTATAATTTTTGATTTATTTTTATTATTTTAACTTAATAACAAGTGTTTAAAAATATTTTAACAGGCTCTAAGATGATTAATGAAAACTATTAAGGGGTCGTTTGGTAGAGTGTATAAGAATAGTGCATAATATGGTGTATTGGTAATGCGTGCATTAGTAATGCTGGTATTAGTATGCTAAGATTTTTTATGCAGTGTTTGATTTGGTGTATTAAAAATGACATACATTGCATAATTTCTTTATAAAAAAATTATTTACGAAAATACTCTCTACAAATAAGATAGAAATGATGTGAGAGACAATTATGTCTTTAAACATACTAATGCATGCATTAGAATACATTGCATTACTAGTACATAAAAATTTATAATATTAATAATGCATAACTCAATACAAAGTAAAGTGTATAACTAATGCTTCCATTAGATTCCTTATACATTGTACCAAGTGAATGGTTAAAGAAACTTTTTTTCCTTACAGTGCGCATGCCAACTAATGAACATGTCTCACATGACAAGTGTTTGTCATGATTTGTACTTTATTGAGACATAATATTTTACTCTAATTATTTAAAATTTGAGTTAGTGCATTTTATATTCTGTTGGGAAAAAAAGTAGTGCATTTCAGATGTTAAAAGCCCTATCTTTTTTTAAAAAACTTTTCAAAATAATGTTTTGTATTTGTATTGATGCTTCGTATCGCCTAAGACCTATTTAAAGGGTAGTGCTCACTAATAAATTTTTTTTTATACTCAAATCTCAAATTTAAAACTTTAAATTAAATTTAAAAAATTTCATCTATCCCACCAGCATCATCATCGGCAGAAAAGCAAATCTCCTGCCATAAATTCAGATACTAGAAGTTACTCATTTAGAGATTATTTGGTATGATGGACAAGCAAAAATAGTTTTTTGATTAAAAAATTAATGTTATTTTATTTTTTGTTTGGTTGCTAATTTTTGGATAAATCATATCAAGATTAATAATTAATATTGGAATAAGTTATTTTTGTCAGAGTAATGAATAATGGTATAGAAATTAGTTATTTCGGGATAAAATAGTGAAAATGATAATAGTACCCTTGAAATCTCTTAAATACTCTTTCTACTAAATAAGGTGAAGAATATTTTTGTAAACAAATAATTTAAAAATTATGAATAAATATTATTTTTAATATAACAATCAATCAATTAATAAAAATAATATCAAAATAACTAATCTCAATATAATTAAATTTAGTATAACTTGTTTTCAAACCAAACAACCCTTAGCCTACTGTGTGTGTGTGTTTTTTAAAAGATTTATTACCGGGAAAAAGGGATGCTACAATTATTGTCTACTCTGCATTTTGACAATTGAGATAGAATAACTTTAAAATTATTGTATGGCTTATTAGGGTTAAGATCCAATCCAGTACATTTCTATCCAATATTGTTCGGTAGAGCATTTGATGTTGAACACGTATCCAATTTCATTTCAATGGATAAGATATGCTTGCTCTTAATTATAGTTAACTTCTCACTTTTATCTTCTCTTTTCTGTAACCTAAGCCACAGTTAATTTAGCAAAAATGAACTTGGTGATAACTGATAAATAGCTATTCACGAGATTAAAGGTGTTCCGGTTTGGATAAAAATTGATTTAAATTATAAAATTGAATCAAATTGATTAAATAAATTAATTTTGATTTGGTTTGGTTTGATTTGATTTTATATTTTTAAAAATCGATAATATATGGTTTGATTTTGATTTTGTTCAAAAAAATAAAGAAACAATCGAACTGAACTGACAAATTATATACCTATTTTATAATTATATTATATAATATATTATTTTTTATGAATAATTTTAAATATCTTATATATGTTTTCATCAAAATTTATTTACATTTTAATATCTTGTATTAGAAAAACGTCATGCTATATTTTAAGTGGTAATCTCAAGATTTTGTTTCATTTTTTTTCCTTTTGAATAATTTTTTTTTTTTATTTTCGTGTATAATTAATAACCGAACAACTAAATCAAACCCAATTGAAACTGATAATAACCAAATGGTTCCTTCTTGCTACTAAGCCAACAACTCCTTTTAGTCGTTATGGGTTCTCAGTTAGTTAGTTTTTATATATTTAATCGATTTTCAATATTAATATAAGGTTCAGATAAAATTTATTGAGCTCTCGAAAAACCCCAACAATTACCATGGATCCGCCTCTATAAACTTGAACATATCACGTATAGATTAAAAATATTTTAAATTATAAACCTGATATTGACTTTCATTTTTAAAATACTTTTAACAAATGAAGCTTGGAAGTAACATAAGTGAGCCATCATTGAAATTGACGAATGAGATAAATAGATGAAAGGGAGAAAAATCAAATTTAGATAAAGAAGAAAAGAGAAGACGAAGACGGGAGGTAAAAGTGAGAGAAGTTAACTATAGTTAAGAGCAAGCATATCTTGTCCATTAAAAATAAATTAGGATACGTGTCCAACATCAGATGCTCTACCGAACAATACTGGATGAAAATGTGCTGGACTGGATCCTAACCCGGCTTTTTAATAATGTAATCCAGCTTATTACTAGGACTATATTCAATGAGGAGTCGAATATTTTATATATTACTACTAAACCTCAACCATACTACCATTCTTGACCTTATACAAGCGCATAAACGCAAGCATAAGATCTGAAATCTTCGAGAATTTTCATGTAATTTCTTAAGACTGTATGGAAGAAACTAACTCTTTTACCTGAGCAAAGGGCCTGTCAGGACCACCGTACATACTCTTATTATCTCCTTGTCCAACGGTTCTAACCCAGTAGCGGTTCTAACCGGACCAAGCGGCGCCCTTTTCAACACATATCTTGGGCTAAAGAGGTCATGGCTTGCTACAGGCTTGCCAGACAGAGATAATAAGAGATGTTCTAGATCCGACTGTACCACCATCTCAGAACCAAGTCAAGAAATTTCATAAAAATTCCGTTCTATTTTAGAAAAGCTTAGATCCGTTCATGGTGCATATAGGAGAGACGTTAGATACAAGACATAGATATGGAAGACGTTTAGCCGGACATAGTCCTGGCTAGGAGAAGAGTACTGTAATTAAAAAATTTAAAAGAAAAGTAACTACCTTGAAGGATGGCCAAGATTCCACAGTTGTTTAGCAAAAACTGATCCAAAATTTTATTGATCGTCGGAACAGTGGCTAAAGCTTTTGTATTTTCTCTTTACAAAATTGAAAAGAAAAGAGAGGATTCTAATTTTTGTTGTATCCTCCTACTGAACAAGGTGAGGACTTATATAGAAAAATAATGAATCTATGTACATTATTGGGGGTCCCATGTGGGTCCCTAAACAGTAATTTTACTGTTTTAAACAGTCCATACACTGTTGATGGTGACAGCCACTTGCATCTGTCTTCTAGTCAATATTATTCATTTTTTCTTTACCACGTCTTTTATCCATGGCCTTCAATGTTTGAAGCAAATCTTCTGCTTCGTGTATCTCTTCGGTAGATAATATAATATCTTCTTCATGACGTTGAGATTCTTCACCTGATGTCTCACTTCTCATAGAAGTGTCTGATTTGTCGATTTGATCGATTCCTTGAAGCAAGCTCTTCTTCATTTTTTCAAGATATTCGTTGACCATTGCTTCTTTATCTCCGTCTTGGGTGGAGATTCTTCTGGCAATATGCCGGATGGATGGGTTATCAACACCAATATCCTTTGGAGGAATTTCTTTATATAATTTGATAGTGTTGACAATAGTATCAACCAGTTCTTGTCCGTTTATCTGCTTGGTTCTGGGATCTTTTTTCAATAGTTTTTCCCAGAAATTATTGTAATATACACGATATAGACAAGGAACATCCTCCTCTGTGAACCCTATTTCTGGAATCCATTTATGAATCCAAGGAATAGAGAATTCTATAAAGAAGTACATTTGGTCAATCTTCTCTAACCAACATATATGATCCTCGTGGTATAAATTTTGAAGAAAAGGAGATACCTTTTTCCATTCTTTGTATAACTGTAAAAACTTTTCTGGTAATATTTGAATAGTAGGGCCGTGGTATGACCACCAATTAATAAACCAATTTGGAATAGGTTCAGCAAAAACCTTTGAACAAATTTTTACAAACCAAGTATGTTTGTTTTTGTCATTATTATAAAATAAGGTTTTACTAAATGCTTGGATATAATCCCAATATGTGAAATTCATAGGTATACCTTTAACAACCAGCTGTCTTTCTTTCATGGTAGACAACCCCCACTCTTCAACAGATATGATCTGTTTGATGATTATTTTAGAGAAGTTATAAACATTCTCTTCTGGGGTATAACCCGTAGGACAGAAGTGCTGAATTTCCGCACTACCCATACTTGTCAAAATTGTTTCATAATAGGATCGAGTCTTATAAGACTCACCCGGGAAATATAATCCCTTGACTAAATATCTCTGAAATATTTTCCATGGTTCTGATTTTCTTTGTATATCAGCATTTTCCAGGAAAAATATAATTTCCCTTTTTCGGACTTGTTCATAAGATATGATAGGATCATTATCTTCTTTCATAATGGAGGCAAAAATATCTTTCTGCCTTTGTGCATGCAGGTAGGCCTGCGCATGTTCGTATAAGGACTGTCTTTTGGAATAGCTTCCAAATTAATAACTTGCTCAGGAGCAACAGATGAGCTAGATGATCCTTCATCTGTGATCTTTTTATTAATAAGACTTTTATTACCCATTTGTATAACTGGGTAGTTCGATCGATATGACGATCCTTGTATAACTGGATAATTAGATCGATATGTCGATCCCTGAGAGCTAGACTGTCCAGAGGATCTTCCTGGGGCTGATCTTCCCCTTCCCCTTCCTCGAACTTGCCGCCATGGCGGTTCCATCCTGTAAGAAAACCGATTAGTCATTCCGAGAAATAATATGTTAAGTCTTCTCGGATTATTTCCGAATATTCGTGAATAGAGAAATCTTCTCTTGTCAGCTCATCAATAACCTTTTCAATAATGAGTTTTTTAAGATCTTTTGGTAATATAATTACCCTTAACAGTATCATAAGAGTTTCATCAGATAAGAAAGCCAAATAAAACATTATTGAATGTATTCCCTTGAAAGGAAATCTGGGAGAGAATTATCAACCCCCTTTTTATATTGAATATCAAAATCGAATGGGGCTAATTGAGCCTGCCACCTAGCAAATATAAGCTTAGATGCGTCATGTTTAAAGTCTTTGTCAAACATGTATTTGACTGACTGAGCATCAATTTTTATCAAAAACTTCTGATTATATAAATCATCCTGAAATTTAAGAACACATTTAACAATAGTAAGCATTTCATGGGCCACAGTAGCATATTTCTTCTGGGCCTCAGTCCATTTTCCTGAATGAAATCTAATAAGATATTCATTTTTGTCATTGGGATTAATTTGTTTAAGAATCCCACCGTAACCAATATTTGAAGCATCTGTTTCAATAATTTTTTGCCAAGCCGGGTTAGCAAGAGTTAAACAAGGTAAAGACTGAACTCGTAGTTTGATGTTCTTTACCAAAGCGGTGTGACTTGATGTCCAAGGAGATTTATAATCCTTTTTTAGCCTGTCATATAGTGGGGCTAAATCACGTGAAAGATTCTTGTAAAAAGGGGAGATGTAATTTAAACTACCCAAGAATCTCTGCAATTGAGTTCTATCAGTAATAACGTCAGGAAACTTTGATGCAAAGTCGATGGCCCTCTGAATAGGAGTAACTTTTCCTTGACAAATTAAGTGTCCCAGAAAACGTACTTCTGTCTGGAACAAACTCATTTTTGGTTTAGAAATAACCAACCCATTTTGTATAACAATTTTTTTGAAAATATCAAGGTGTTTCATATGTATTTCAAGAGTTTTTGAAAACACTAAAATATCATCAATATACACAATAATGAAATCCATATATGGATTGAAAATATCATTCATGATTTTTTGAAATTCTGACGGGGCATTTTTTAAACCAAATGGCATAACATTCCATTCGTATTGCCCAAAAGGAACATTGAAGGCAGTCCTATAAGAATGCTCTTTAAAAATCTGAATTTGCCAATAACCTGATTTTAAATCAAATTTTGAGAATATATTGGCTTCGTATAATCTGGATAATAAATCCCTTTTATTGGGAATAGGATACCTGACCCATTTTAAATGTTTGTTTAAAGGTTTGTAATTTATTACTAACCTTGGAGTTCCTCGTTCTTTTTCTGCGGCATTATTCACATAAAACGCTGTGCAAGACCAAGGAGATTTTGATGGCTTTATTAAACCCTTTTGTAATAAAGTGTCTATTTCCCTTTTGCAGAATTCTACTAACTCAGAATTCATTTGGCAGGGACGAGACTTGGTTGGGATATTATCCTCTGAAAAATCATCCTCATATGGAAGAGTTACGATGTGCTTCTTGCGATTCCAAAAGTCACTAGGGTGATCAACACAAATATCAATGGCGATCTGTTTAGAAATTATTTTAATTTTTTCTTGTATCTTAGTAGATTTGAGAGACTCAAAAATGTTCATGCTAAAAAGTTCATATTGTAAAGAATCGACATGTTGTTGCTTCATTTTAATCAAAGCATTAATATCACGAGTTATTGATTCCGTGATAAAAGTATACGTTATGACATTGTCTTTATAAGATGCTGAAAATCCTTTTGAATCAATATGGGTAAAAGGATAGATTGCATTTATAAAAGGTGTTCCAAGTATAATTGGAGGATGCAACTGATTTTTTACCAGAAAGAAGAAATGTGGAATGCAAACCTTATTCTGGCAAATCTTTGTATTGGACAACTTATACTTTATATCTAAAGCATGTCCGGATGCAGACTTTACCATATGTGCAGTTTTTTGAAAATATTTTGAGGGAACAAGACCCTCTTGGATGCAGCTTACATCTGCACCGCTGTCGATCAAAGCATCACTAGTAATAGAGAAGCTATTATCAATTAAAATGGTGCATTTAACATACCATTTGTGCGCAGTAACAACCTGCATCATTCCCAGAAACATATTATTGTTAGGTTCATCATAGCAAACCTCCTTACCTTTGGAAGTACTTAAAATAGTAGGATCCGAAGCACTTATCTGCGCAGGATTTTCCTCAATCTGAGAAATCCTTTTATCATGAATGGCCTGATTACGTTTAAGAAATATAATCTCTTTTTTTAGATTTTCAACCTCTTCTTTTAAATCATCAAAAGAAGCATTCTTTTCAACAACAGAATTTTTTGCTATTAAGCGATTATCAACCTCTTTTAAAGAATAAGGGGCCTGATAATCAAACTCATTTTTAATCTTTTCCACTTTTGAAGGACTAGCCTCCTTTACTGTGGCAAGATTAATAATTTTTTCACGAAGTTGGTTATCAGTTACTTCTTTTAGCAATTCAATGATATTATCAGATGAAAACATATTGATAGTAAAATCTTGAAATTGTGATTGAAGCCTGTAAATATCATCTCCTTCAGATCCACAATTACAGGTATTACCTTTACAAGTGGTGCAATTAACCTGTTCATCATGATCAGAAAAATCAATAAGATCAATATTTGATTCAGTCTCAGAATATGATTCATAATTTTCATCAGACCCAGAGGTGTATAATAAACTATAAACCTTTTCATGCATTTCTGGATCAAGTTCTAAAGCTTTAAGCTTATTCAATTTGCAATTTGGGGCAATATGCCCTCGCTTACCGCATTTGTAGCACTTGATTTTTGAGAGATCTCTTCCCGATCGATCTCTTGTAAATCTATTAGATTTACGAGAGCTTCTTTTAGCGTCTCTTTCTTCTCTAGACATTCGTCTAGATCTTCGTCTCCTGTTGGAACCTTCCGTCCTGGGAGACCGGTAGTACTCCTTTTTGCTGCCATAGGCGGCGGTTGGTTCAGGTAAACCGAACTGAGTACAGAAATCTCCAAGCTGAGATCTTTCTTTTTTCTTATTCATCTTAAGCTGTTGTGACATGCGGAGTTCGTTGCATAGGTTTAACCCTTCTTGAGTACAAACCCCAATTAGCTTACCATAAGTGTAACTAATATAAGGGATTTCGTGCTGGTCTCCTCTTAGGACTTTTCGAACCCTTTCTGCAAATAAAGAAGGAACCGTCTATAAACTTAGCTTTCCAAAATTCATACTTATTTTCGGGTAATTCCATAACCCGATTCCATAACCCGACTTAGAAACGTATCTTTGTACCATCTCCATTTGGTCAATGTAGGACATTTTAGACCATTGAGTAAAGTACGAACTGTTTCATAAGATGAGGTAAATCTACCATTAAAGTGTTCTAAAATAGTGACCACCAGAGTATAAACAGCTTCTTCTCTATTTTTTTCTAGTTTGAAGCCTAAGTTATCAACTCCTTCATCAACTGCAATAGCATTGACGATAGTGGCTTTTTCCTCTACATTTAAATAGTTATCCCACCAGCCTCTGAGCTGTCCTGTAAAACCTGCAACAATCATCTTGCAGATAGTTCTATCATTATTTTTGGTGCTTTTGCAAATGGTTGCATACATAAGCATCCTATGAACCAAAATGGTTAACTGCCTATCAGTTAAACCGTCGAGGTTCCATTAATAAATTTCAGTACCACTGTAAGACGTATTAGTCTGGTTCCAATCCCTTTCCTCTATTAACACATCTTGAGGGGTTGGACGAGGGTAATAGAACGTAGTCATAGCTGGTTTTGAATACCCAGAATTTTTTCGAGGATAACTTTTGAGTTTATTAAACTCTGAAGAAACATGATTTTTATAATCATCCGTTTGTTCAATTTTTTCAGAAAATTCTCGGGATAAATCAATTGGTTTTATTTTTAAACCCAAAAACTTTTTATCAAGAAGTTCTTCTAACTCATTTAATGATTTAAATTTAAAATCGGTAATTTCAGGGGGTCTTTGAATAAAAGTGGGAACCAATTCTACTTTACTAGTTGAAGCAACATCTGCTTTGCTAGTTGAAGCAATATTGGTTTTAGCTATATCAGCTTTTATATCTTTTATCAAAATAGTCATTTTATCAAGTTTTTTTATCTAGAGAGCTAATATGTTCTCCCAAAACTTTGACATATAAACCCAGATAATTATTTTGAGAAATCAGTTTATTAATTTCTGAAATACTTATAGAAGCAATTTCTTCCTCAACGAATTTTTGA
The DNA here is from genome assembly GCA_003996215.1 of Jaltomata sinuosa. NCBI lineage: Eukaryota > Viridiplantae > Streptophyta > Magnoliopsida > Solanales > Solanaceae > Jaltomata > Jaltomata sinuosa. Next base: position 1,795 of record QJPP01003133.1, on the reverse strand, counting down.
AACGCGTGGAAAGTTATACATGTATTATTAGGTAAAACAAAAGCAGATTGTGGAGGATAAATGGCGGTTATTGACTTACCATCTGCTTCGCGATAAGTTCTTTCAATGATCTTAATATACAAAGGCAAATAAGTGGTTATAAACCATGGAACAAAATGCATGATTTCATTATGCAAAGCACAAGTTTCATAAAACTCTTGAGAGATATTGTTCATATCTTCTCTGCTGTAAGAATTAAAAAACCAAGTTTTAAACTTGTTCCATTTTTTATCAAAAAATTCTTTTTGAATTTGTTTTCTTGCCAGGGAACCTGGGCTAAAATCTATTTGATGTGGAATCATTAACACTTATTAATGTCAAACTCCATTTCAGAAGGAGTTGGAAAGTCCTTATCAGAACTGTCATCAAGAATATTTTCAGCCTGCACAATATTAGAACCGGGGCTAATTTTAACCTTTTCAATAACAGAGTTATTATCAGATTCTATGGTGTGGAGAGAAGCAGCCCGATTTCGTGCTGGACCATAAAGAGGATCAATCGGTGAAATATGCTGAATATCAGGCACAGATCTGTAACTGAGAGATCTTCTGTTATAAACAGAACTTACCGGAGGCATGAGTCTATGGTTAGACAAAGACTGCCTGTGAGGAGCATAGCTACTTTCTGTAAATTGGATACAAACCCTTCCATCAGGATTTTGAGAAATATGAGAATACTCAGAATTTGTAATTGTATCCGTTAATTGATTAGGAGATATAACCGAATCAAGAGTCCAAGTTATTGGAAAATTAATTTCTTCCCATTTTATTGGTCTCCTGGTAGTGACCTTTGATTTGGCGAAATTAGTTTCGACTAAAATAGTTTGATCAGAAGTATCGTATAACTTGCACTTCGGATTCAAAGTAGATAATAATTTAAAATAAATTCGGTAAGATAAACTTATAAGTTCTGAACCTGGCACATAGTTATAACCATGAGTTTTAACATTTAATGTTAAAGCCTCAAGTATATTAACATCAGATAAAGATAATTGCAAATTAGGTTGCGTATTGAAATAAACTGGACCATAGGCTACAGTAGATTCAATCGAACCCATAAGAGACTGTCTAAAATTTAGATTTCTAGCATCCCTAAGGGCTGCTAAAAAGGTCTCTGGTAACCCTTTAAGGGTAAGTGGTTTAAAAGCAATTTGAACCATGCCAATATGCAAATAATTATACTGATTTTTATAAAAATCAATATCACGTTTATTTAATAAACGAATAGTTTGTTCAGAAGAATTCAATGCTAAAGATTGTTCAGTTGTTTTAATCAACTGTTTTGTAGAAAGTTTATCAAACCAACCATAATCATAAATGGTTTTAATCGGAACTTTAGGAATCGTCCATTTGTTTAACAAATCAAGATTTTGAGGTATATCAACCTCTTCAAGTCTAGTACTTTTAGTACTTTGTTCTCCGGGATCCATAAACAAATAAGTTCCATATCTACATCAAGTATGTTCACATCTATCTCATATATACCATGAACAGTGTCTAGGCTCTGATACCAATTAACAGGATCTCAGACCGGGCGGTAGTCCGCCATGATCTATGATCTAGCTATTCAGTATCCTTATACAAGCGCATAAACGCAAGCGTAAGATCTGAAATCTTCGAGAATTTTCATGTAATTTCTTAAGACTGTATGGAAGAAACTAACTCTTTTACCTGAGCAAAGGGCCTGTCAGGACCACCGTACATACTCTTATTATCTCCTTGTCCAACGGTTCTAACCCAGTAGCGGTTCTAACCGG